>PVKP010002547.1:0-122028 GCA_004027715.1 Plecturocebus donacophilus | reverse complement strand
GCCCCAGTTCGCCCCAGCCGCGCTCTGCGGAAAGGCAGAGGGGCCGTCCGCCCTGCTCTCTAAAGCTCCCTGGACTTCTCTAAGTTATGTCGCGTTGCTGTCCCCTCGTATTTACAAGAGAGTAAGTCAGGGGCGCCGTCCTTTCCCCGCGCCTGAGCTCAGAGCGCCAGCCTCCTCAGACCCTCCAGCTCAGAGGTCGGTTACGTAAAACCGCGTGCCCTTCTGGGCTTCTTTGTCATCCGGACTGGCTCCTTGGTTGCCATTCTCGTAGGTCATAAACCGGCTGTGCCTGGCCAGGGATGAGTGAGCCGCGTCTGAGCTCATCCGCTCCCGGGGAGAGGCCCTGGGACGCCCCGCCTGTCGGTGGGAATGCCCTCTGTCCCCTTCCGCCCACCCCCAACCCCCAGCAAATGCTCTCCCAGCCCATTTCAGATTTCCCGAGGCGTGTGGAATAAACGTCCCCCAGGAGGCCAAGGACTCCAGTCCTTGTCCTGCCATGTTTCCTGCCTTTTAACACCCAGCTCAAGTTCCAGCCTCAATGTCACCTTCCCTGGCAGCCTCTCAGGACCTCCCTGGCAAAGCCAGTCACTTCTCGGTGTACCCTTAGCTTGGTCAGAGGTCATTCACAAACAGCTGTAATTCTATTTTCCGTGGGTCATGAGCATCTCAGGGATAGAGCTTGAGTTTTGCTTTTGAGGGGGAAGGTTCCCAGCCTGTAGTGTAGGGGGCAGGTATGGGAGGGTACCAGAAATGTCCCTTGAAGGAATAAGTCAGTGGCCTGAGGATAATCCCCACAGTCCCCCAGGCAGTCCCCGCACTCCCCAAGGGGAGTGGGAGGTGGTAGAAGTCTTGGAAGCTCTTAAGTCCCAGACCCCAGTACCCAACTACCCTCACTCTCAAGAACCCACTGCTCCCCAGGGGAGGATGCCATTTCAGAGTCCCCAGTTAGAGTCTTCCTCATGTCTCTTTAGTCTAAACTTGCAAGAGGGAGAAAAATGACACAGTTAAAAGCAAGGCTTCTGGGGTTCAACAGCCCGGATTTGGAATCATGGCTCTGCTGCTCACTCGCTGAGACCTTGAGCCAATTTCCTCACCTCGGGATCCTCATCTGTCAAGTGGCAATGACAACCAAACCGATTTCATAAGAAGTTCATGAGGATTAAATGTGTTAACTCTTAATGAAATACCCAAAACAGCATTCCACATATGGTAAATTCTGAGCTAATTTTTGCTTTGAGTTTTTCCCTGCTGCAGAGCTATCCTCTGGGCCTTCTGGGCCTTCTGAGCCTCCCTCGCCTTCCCTTCAGCTGTAGCTACCAGGGACGCTGGGCAAACACCCATCTGTAGAATCCTCGCTGCCGTACACGGTGCCTCCCCACCGGCCAATGGAGTGGAGGACCTGGGGCCCAGAGTCAGGCTCGTAGGCTGCTTGTGGCTGCTTTCCTCAGTTCCAGGTCTGTGATGGGCCTCTCAGCCCCAGAAACAAAAGGACATTTCCCAAACCACCCTCACCCAGAAGGGCAGGATTACGGATGGCTATATTCCTGGCTTCTACCTGCCTCGCTCTGCCACTTGGTTAGTTAACCTGGAGCCTGAGCTTCCCAGTCCCCACCCCCAAAACCTGAGTTCTGCCAGTAGTCCCGTGGGGCAACAGGAGGGACTTATGGGACAATGTCTTTTCCTTTTACAACTGAAGGGAAGCATACACCTCTGGCTTATTTTCCTGTATCACAGGACTTACGTTCTAGGGTGGGATTCCCTGACAGCTGCTTGTAAAGGGGGAAAGAGGGATGGAGAGTATCTGAGATGAGCACAGAAGAGGAGAATGGGGCCTGAAGGCCCAGAGGCTTCATTGGAACACTTAGACGCTCTCTATTCTAACAGCTCTTCTCCCTCTGTGTCTTCCATTCAGACCATCTGCCCCAGTGACAGTCCAGACCTTGAAGAATCACTGTTTTTATTAATCACTTATGAAGAGTCAGCCCTGTGTTTACAACTTCGCATTCGCTATGGTTCTCTCAACACCCTGTAGGGAAAATTCCGTTTATCATCTTACAAAGAAGGAAACTGAGGTCCCGGGCAGTTTAATACCATCCTGCTTAAGGTTCCACAGCTGTCAGTGGGGGATCCCAGGCCAGCCTGACTCTCTGACCCTTCTTTCTCTCCCTTCCTGGTTCTGCCTTCCCAGGTAGCAGTCTCGGACACTCCTGACTGGCTCTCCATCCCTCCCTGATCTGAGCTGGCAGAGTCAGTCTGCCAGCAGCTGGGGAGGAGGGCTATGCACTGGGAAAGTGACAGCAAGGGCGCTGAATCTTCTGCTTCAGACCCTCCTTCTCCGAGAAGCTTCCAAGAGGGCAGGTGCCAAGCACTGTGAGTGCTCATGCAGGGTCCTCCAGGGAAGGAGGAGATGAATGTCTCAGTGAGATGCTTAGGAAATTGTCCCCACCCACCAACCTGGCTGAGCTGTTGGCTGTGGAGCACCTCCATGCTGTGCTGCACACTCTGCTGATCTTCATGAGATCACCATCCTGCAGGCACTAACCCTCTGATCCTTTTGAAAAGGAGAAATCAGGTCTTGCAAAAGGTGGTGGGTTTCCCAAGTAGCTGCAGGTGGTACTCACACTCAGGTCTTTCAGCTTCCAGGGCAAAGGTCTCTGTAGAATATGCCAGTACTCATTGAGCACATACGATGTGCAGAGACTGCTCTGGGTCCAGAGGACATAGCCATGGACAGAATGGACTTCTCCAAAGGCCCTTAAGGCCAAGGCACTTGGGGCTGCTTACTCCATCTGCAGAGTTTGTGGTCAGACTGACCAGATGCTCAGTCTAGACTGGAAGCCCTGTGCTGCAATAAGGAACTGTGGTTGCTCTTTCTTTTCACATCTAGGTCTGGGACTTGCCTCTCAGCCCCAGAGATAAAAGGGTACTTCCCAAACCCACTTCACCCAGTGACACTGGGCCATCTCAGAAAACACAGCAAGTCCCTGCGGTCCCAGCCCCCCGCGATGGCACTGTGTGCCAGAATCCATACCTGCCTCCTCTTTCCCCACCTACTGACTACTGGGGAGAGGCAGACACATCCCTGACCTTTATGACACTAACTGCAGGAAGTCAGACAGCTATAGCAACTCAATGTCATCAGAGGAGACACAATGTAGGGACTGTTTCTATGAGGAAGTTTTCCTATTTGCACAGAACTGCTGCTCACACTACCTGCTTCCTCTTCCTTTCGTTTAAGAAAGGTGAATCCTATCCCAGTTACTCCAAAACTCTGCAGTGTCATACTGTGGCGTCCTCATCTGACTGCACCGAAGGCCAGAGAAACCTCAGCTTGGCCCCTAGTTGTCCTGCTTACTGTCCTCACAGGATCATTCTGAGGTTGAAACTGAAGCATTAAGTTCACATAGGTACCGTGTGCATTTTAAAGCTTTTCCACTCTCTGTTGTCTCTACTCCACCAGCATTGTTTGTGTTCCTGTTCACACTTAACACAGCCGATCCTGGTCACCTGCAGACTCCTTTGCCTTCACACTGTCCTCAGAGCCTGCTCAGCTGCCCAACCCCGGTGCCTGGTCCAGAGGTCAGTTCACAGCAAGCACTCAACATTCATTCTGGATGCATGTCTCCTAAAATGCAGTCCCGGAACAGCACTGCTACCCAGCCACCTGAGGCCAATGCATTTGTCATGTAAGACAGGCACCAAAAGATGGCACACCCTTACCTAGGAATCAGTCATTTATATATCACACACACACACACACACACACACACACACACACACACACACACACCACACTCTCACACTCCACCCAATGTGAGGGTGGATGGAATCAGACCTTCAATCCCAGTCACTCACATACCTGAAGACACCTATCCTTCTGTCTCTGTACCCATCTGCCCTACAAATCTATACCCTTGTCTCAGTATTTGGTAGATGGAGACTTCAGTTTCTCTCACTGGATCTCTTCTTAAAAAAAAAAAATTTAAAAAATTAAAAAAAAAAAAAAACCCACACACAGAGATATTGCGCACACACCCCCTAGTGGACACATATGGAGACACATGCCCCACAAAGTTCGCATTGGGGTTGATAACCACGAGGGTTTGAGAAGGAAACCCCAGATAGGAATGTAATTCCATCCTAGGAAGGAGGATAGTGAAAGATGGTTTTATGTGGAAGACAGTAAAAAGGAAAAAGACAAAGAAAAAGAGGCGGGAAAGAAAAATGTGATGGAGAAAAAGAAGACAGGAGAACAAAAGGAAGATTAAAGAGAGGTACATAGAATAGGAGGAGAGAGAATAAAATAAGGGAAGCTTAAAGGAGGGATGTTTCTCAGTGTTAAGCCTTTCTCTATTTGAAATATAGGCACAAAAGGTAATAATATAAAATAACACTAATTGGTGTGTCCAGGGTCATCTGGCCGTCCTGTAGCACAGACAGGTGGGGACAGACGAGCCAAGGATGAGAGGGGACAGGGCCTGTATCTGACCCCATCACTGCCTGATTTGATAATATTTTCAAAATCCAAAGCTTTCTCTGTCCCTATTTCTGAGCTTGTAAAGGATAGCTAATAGCAGTTGTTCTTTTCCTACTTTATTGAGGTCTGATGAGAACAGTAAAGATTTGCAGAGAAAACCCTGAAAAGCGCTCTAAGCTCTTGGACATAACCGTCACAGAAATGTGTTTTATTATTTTTCTCAATGCAGCAAAAGCTCTCTATCCTTTGCTTCCTGGTCTAAAAGGTTATATGTGATGCTGGAGTGCCCAAAGTACTTGCTGTATTTCAACAATGCGTCAAGTCATCGCCACCTCAAGTGCTTTGGAAGATGCTATAATTTGGAAAGCACTGTCGAAATGTAAAACATTATTGCCACAGTAGTAAAAATATCTGTGTCCATCTCCTAACCCACTATTTCTTGTCAGGATGCATAGAGATACACACAAAGCAATTCCATCCACATTAGCAGAATGTTTTACAGCAAAACTGCACATATCTGAGTTTGGCAACATAATCAGAAACAAAAATATTTCTGTCAGTGTCAAGTTACCCTTAGTGTCTGAACAGCTACCAAGGGGGAGATAAAGTGTTTAGTATCCACTGCAAACGTGAACACATCCAGGGCTATAAAAACACCAACCTGGGCTTGTGTTTTTCTTTAGTTAAGAAAGGAAGAAACAAACTTAACAAAAATGGCTGTGGAAAAAGAATAGACTTAAAGCTGAGATTGTGTACTTAAATTAGATCATTGAATTACAAGAGAAACATTTCTTCTCAAAATCAAAGTAGACTTTTGTTGGTGACCCAACTGCAGACTCATTGAAAGTCTCTGTAGATTTCATTCTTTGACGTCTCTCTAGCATAGCACTAGCCTTTCAACTAATATCAGCCTCACAATGTCTGGATTTATACCAGGGTGACACAGAACACCTCAAAATCCATTGCTTGTTGTTAATGGAGGGACAGGGGTTACTGCTTATACCTGGACAACCTTGATCGACTTCATCATGACTCTGATGACAGCTGGAATGTAGGAATGCTCCAGCTTCCTCTGACAAATCTTATCCTGAGAGCAAATTCTCTCTCAGTCTTCGTAGCCATACTTGTTGGTCTGCAAGCAGCAGCAACTTAGATATACAAACTGTCATGATCTATGCGCAGTTCAACAGTAAGTTACCCTTAAGCACATGGCGGTTGAGACCATAAGCTGAGGAGTCTGACACCGCTGTGGGCCTACCCCTAATTATCTGGAAGGGTTGGGGCAAGGCAGCATCTTTAGGCCTCTTTTTCTGCACTTGCAAAATGATGGCAATATCACCCCCTCCCCTGCAAACAGTTACTTTAGGACCTCCATGAGCTGAATGTATTTAAAGTGCCTATCACAGAGCCTGGCACTCCAGAGGCACAGAATGGGTGCAGCATCAGTAGAGCAGTACTGTCCAAATGTGAGCCACATGTGTAGTTTTAAATTTTCTAGAAGCCAGTTGACAATGTGTAAAGAGATAGATGAAGTTAGTTTCAATAAGATTATTTATTTAATCCAATATGTCAAGAATATCATTTCAATATGTAATCAATAACTTTAAAATATTAATGAAATTTTACATTCTTTTTTATTTTGACTAAGTCATTGAAATCTGGTGTGTAGTTTACACCTACAGTACATCTCAGTCCAAGGTAAAATTTTCAACAGCTAAGGTAAAATGTGGTTCTATCCAAACTATAAAATTGTGTTAATGGAAAAATACTTTACACTGCTTCTCTTGTAAAATTTAACTTTAATTAATTAAAATAACATTAAAACCAGTTATTTACTCATGAGAGCCCCAGTTCTAATGCTCATAGCCACATTTGGCTGGTGGCTGTGGTGTCTTCATTCCACCCTGGGCATCATGGCCTGATTCCAGGCAGGAGTAAGGAAAAGAGAAAGAGCTAAAGGGGAAATTCTCAGCACATATTGAGTCTGCTCAGCTGGTAGAGTGCCTTGTTGGAAGCTTCATCAAATGGCTTTTGCCAAAGTATTGTTAACCAGACTGTATCACACATGGATGCCCTTATTTGCAAGGGGCAGAGCTGGTAACTATAGTGTTTTCTCTGGGCACGTCGCATCCTCCAACAAAAGTAGAGTTCCTCAGTAAGGAATAGTGGACAATTGATGTTTAGGAAGCAACTGGCAGCCTCTGTCAGAGCTGGCATCTGCAATTATGACCACTTCAACTCCTGGTGCTATTACTATACAACTACCATCACAATCTCAGATGATCTGGAGGAGGCACTCACAAACAATCTTGAAAGGAATGAAACAATAGAGTTGTGCATTTTATGCTGGTTCAAGAAAACAAAATTCCCTTTACTGCATCAGATCTGACAATTCAGCCAGGTATGACCCAGGGAATCAGAAGAGCCAGGAGAAGGAGGGCAGGAGGACTGGAGTGCCTTTCTAAGTGGACTCTGGATACTAGGAAGTAGAATCTTCTAGGCAGAACAATGTGTATCATGAGCAGGAAATCCCTCCTTTGTGGGGCTGAGAGAGAAGCTGTGACTCAAGTTAGTGCTGGATGGGGACTAGCTGAAAGCAACCAGAAGGGAGACTAGCTGGAAGGCAGGTGTGTACCCCCTGCTGTGGCCTTTTCTTTCTTACATGCACCAAAGATGTTTCCATGGGCTCAGCTGTAGCTTGGAGGTCTTTGTTGAGATGCTGATTTCCTGTGCTCTCATTTCCCCACTATGACTCTGTTCATTGTTAAGCAGGAACAGATGCACTGTAAACCTCAATGTTATCTAGATATGGCCTTGTTTCTTCTTGGAGAGTTGCTTAAAAACCTAAGCCTCATGGTGGGATCAATATTATGACCCTTTCCTAGACCAATTGTGAGGGTGAGATGAACAAATGCATGCAAAATCACTTCAGCCCCCAGCACAATTTTTTTTAAATAAACTTTTATTCTGAGTTTTTTTCTTATGCTAGAGTGAGTTTTGTGTTTTATTTCATGTATCCTATAATTTCATATATTGGTCAGAATCCTGGCAGGAAGCAAATGGTGCACTCAAAAGGAGTCATCAAAGAGAATTTCATAAAGAGCTATTTACAAGGTATGGGAAGGGCAAAGAGACACAAAGGGAAGAGTTTAGCAGTCTAGGCCACCAGTGGGAGACCTTCCTATCTTGTGCCTGAAGAGGCCGGGGCAGAGCAGATGTCAGAACCTGATTGAGCTGTGGAGGTTGAAGCAGACCTCCAGCAGAAGCTGTGGCTGAATATAGAAGACACCAGCCCTGCTGAACAGTGGCAGGTCCAGGAAGGAGCCAAGGCACTAAACACCACGGCCTTACTCTTCCACCCTCTGATCTACTATGAATGCCTCCCACTGGCTGAGTTGGAGCTGAAGCCAGGGGTCAGGGAAACCAACTGATGTATCCCGTAAAGGTAAATTTCTCAGGATAGAGACTGAGGTTGAAAAAGCTGGAGAATAGATCTAGAGGAGGCAAAGAAGACCAAACCCCTTTGCAATGTGCTGTAGAATATAATTTTGCCTTAAATATCTGAAACTAGCTTAGTGGATTTCTACTCTGGTTAATTATGTTTTCTCCCTGCAGTGTTTGGTATCCTCATTCAGCTGCACATATGTGGCTTCTGGTTGAGAAGCCAGAGACAGAGATGTGTCCTGGTGCCACAGACAGAGCACAGGTTTTGGGCTCTCCTGGAATTTCGCACCATGCCTCCCTCATTAACTCATTATGTGATCTAGGACAAGTTAACAGGCCACTCTGAACCAAGCTCTCTAATCAGTATTATGGGAGGAAAAGTGGTCACCTCGCTGGGTAGTTGTGAACATTAAATAAAGTGGTGTGTCTACCATGCCTCTGCTACCCTGTGGAAGCTGTAGACAAAATGCTTAGGAGCTCAGGTTCTCAAGGTAGAAGCTCTGCCATTTTTAGGCTCTGTGTCCTTGGGCTAATTACTTAATCTTTTAGTATCTCAGTTTCCTTATCCATAAAACAGAGAAAAATTGTCCCCACCATGTAATGTAGTTGTGAGAATTAAATGTTCAATGGCGTGAAAAGTGACTGGGACAGTGTGTAGCACTTGCCAACACTCAATATCCCCAATTATATGTAAAGCACCAAGCTGCACGCAGTGTGTACCCAATACCTGTTGAATGCCCTTCTTTCCTTCAAGTGAAGTGTGAGGCTTGATCAGCACTAAGGACATGGACAGCGCCCTGTTGGACTCTCCGAGAGTGAGTCAGAACTCCTTCCTTTGCCCTGTTAGATCCAAGACAGGCAAGTGTTGGAGGCATCAGAGCAGGAACAAAGGATACACTAGGGCCCATGGATGATGGCTCACAGTCCTCAGGTGAAGGAAAGCACAAGAGCTGCAGCCCCGACGCTTCTGCCCAAGAAATAACTGGGCTTCATCAAAGTATAGGACTGCCTAGCACAGTGGTTAAGATCGCAATCTAAGGAGCCAGCTTCACTCTAGCGGTGTGATTCTAAACTAGTTACTTAACACCTCCGTGCCTCAGTTTCCTCACTTGTACAAAGAGGATTACAATGGCACCTACCTCATCCTCACTGAAGATGAAATTAGTTAATAGTTGAAAGTGCTCAGAACAGGGCAAGAAATATGGTAAATGCTTTATAAAGATTTCTTAAATGAATAGAAAAATCTTAGTTCAGTAAACAAATTTTGCTCAATTGATTTCCCTAGTGTTAATTCCTGTCTGAGTACTGTCCCTCTCTTGGGTGCTGAGATCAAACAAAAACTGTGCTTGTCTGTCCAGGATAAAGATAGAAAATGCTTAAGTCAGCAAAATCAAGAGGCCATACATTGATACAAGTCACTCAAATCCACTGTTTAGCATTCTGTAGTCTAAGAATAATTTGATTTTTTAAAACTCTCACAGACAAAGCCTTGCCAATATTTCCTGATGAAGGGATAATAGAATTAGCCAATTGGAATGAAATTATTGCTCCTTCTTTACTAGCTTGTTTGCATGACTTGGTCAGGTTATTTCACCTTTCTTTGAGCCTCCATTTTCTCATCTATAAAATGGGGATAGTAATTCTTATGTCAAATATTCCTATAGGTGTATAGCAGGTACTTAGTAAATGAGAGTGGTTTCCTTCTACTTTTCGTCTTTGAACGTCTGTGAATATGGAGAAAGTCTTTTAAAAAGTCCAATTTGGGAGACTGAATATCACAGAAGGCATCAGTTAGTTAAGCATCAACAAGTTTGAAGCCAAATGTCCATCAGGGTTTGTTTTCTTAACCAAGCAATGTGCTGCAATGTTTCCTTCCTGTGCTAATCAAAAAGAAGTCTCTATTGTTCTACTTTGAACAAAAGGGCTACTTCCTCGGAGGCACAGCAGGAAATGCAGACTTTGGAGCCCAGCTTTTCAACCCCAAGTCATGTGATAACCTTTAGCAAGTGACAACTTTTCTAAGCCTCAGTTTCCTCAATGATAAATATTGACCTTACAAAAATATCAGGATGGATTAAGTAATACTTTATACATGCAATTGCCTGCACACCATATAGGCTGAGTAAATGATAATAATCGTAGTAAGCTCATGTAGCCTTGAATAAAATTAGGCTTCTCATCAAATTAAACAGACTGTATAAAATAGATAAGAAAAAAAATCTCCAGAAATTGCCCTTGCACTGATTTTTCTAGATTTTCTAAAACATAGGGAGGAATAAAACGTTATGTTCCAAAGAAATAATGTCACTTCTGTTGAAGAAGCTGTTAAGTTTTAATGACATGAGAACAATTTACTTCAAGTAAAGGCCACAGAGATACACCCAATGCTGGAAAATTTGCTTCTAGGCAGGCCTTTAAAATTAGCTGAGAACCTGAGGCTGTATGGGGAGAGCTGTCGTGGTCAGTCGTTGAATAGTTTCGCCAAGATGTTAAGTTTTCTTTTATAACAGGCCCTCCAATTAGCTTAAAACAAACAAAATCCCTGATTAAAGGATTACTGTGGTCTTGTTTTTGCTTTTGCATCTCTACCTTTCATAAAATAGTTGTCCATCCCCTTATAAATAGCCTCTATTTTGTTCTTCTTCCCCTAGTCTCCAACTCTTATTCTCTTTCGGTGTTCTCTATCTCAATGAATGGCCTCTCCATTATTCCAGAAACCTGAATGCCACTCCCTCCCCTTCACCCCATACAGTGACTGTCAGCCTTTCCTGTTGCTTTCCCTTCTAAATGTTTCTGGATTCCTTGCACGTCTCTCTCCTACTCTCTCTTCTCCACAGTCCTCTCATTGGTCTCATGCCCTCTGGCCTCCCTCTTGTCCATTATCTACACTGTACCAAGACTGATCTTTAAAAATGCAAGTCTAGTTTTTTCATCCTCACTTAAAACCCTTCAGGGGTCACCAGTGCTGTTGGTTTAGATGAAGACCAAACTATTGAGCCAGGAAGGCCCTGTGCAATTTGGTCCTGACTACTTTGCCAATTTCTTCTAATATTACTTCAGCCACATAGATCTCTGGGTTTTGGGGAATGTATCATAAGTGAATTGAATGGATGCTCCATAACCTACAATGGCTCCCTTTTGCTCGTAGCATTAAAGTTTAATATTCTTCTGACTCTGGCTATTAACCCATTTCCATCATTTCCTTCTATCGTGCACTACTCTTCTTTGTACCAAGAAAACAGTTTCTTCCATGGCTGATTCTCTCCCTGGGGGCATCATAGGCTTATATGTCTCAAGTTCTGATCCCGCTGCGAAAATGTCATAATGGTGAATTAAGATAGAGTCAACAGATATTCCACAACTTTAACCTATCAGCCCATCACACATGCACATGCTTGCACACATGCATTTACACATAGCTACATATACATGAGCGCATGTGCACACACAAGTACACACATACACACACACACACACACACACACACTGCTCCCCAGATTGCAGCACCTAAGCTAGCACCTGGGAACTTAAAAAGCTCAGTAAATCAGTATAGTAAATCAGTGGAGTCAGAGATACAGCTACTATTTCTGACCACAGGAAAAAATCTCATCGCTGGCATCATAACTCCTTTGTATTCTTTCCCCTTGGTACTCATCTCCAGATTGACTTCAGTGTTTACTGTGTATGATGTGCCTGCTACTATGCCAGACTTTGGAACAGGTTCCCTACCCTCAAAAAGCACGGAGTCTAGCGGAGGGGCGTACAAACTACTTAATAGCTTCATAGCCTTGAGGAAGTTAATTAGCCTCTCGTGTCCCTGGTCCACTATCTAAAAAATGAAAATATCAGTGTCATCTTCACAGCATTGTTATGGAATGAATTAAACTAACATGTCAGTTGCTAAGAGCTGGCCTCATAAGGCTGATGTGAAGTGTAAGGAGACAATACAAGAAAAGTGCTTAGAATAATATTAGGATGACATCCATCTTTAATAAATACTAGTTTCATATGTTTATTATGGTAACAAAGGAATGTAGAGTTGCAGATTGTAATAAGTTCTCTGAAGAATGAAGACCAATGCAGTGATAAAGATGATTCAGGGAACATCTCAAAATTAGGTGGAGGGAAAGACCCTCTGAAGAGGGAACCATTAAGATGTGAAGGAATCGACCAGGATGGCCAGCAGAGGCTAAGGGTCAGGTCTGAGATGTGGCAGAGAAAACTTGGGTCACCAGGACAGACAGCTCTGTGTCAGTGCCTTCTCTGCAGCTCTCCAACTGTGTGTCCTCCAGCCAGTCATGTCACTCTGAGGCTCAGTATCCTCATCTACAAAATAAAAACTAGAATGTTCATTATATAAAAATGAGGATAGCAATAATGGACAGAAAATTGTCAATGTAGAAGATTTTAAATAAAATGACTCATATAAGTCACCACGCACAGAGTCTCTCACACAGTAGGCATTTAACAAATCACAGAGTGCTCTCTATCTCTCCATCTGCTCTTCTATGCTAAGCATCTTCCAAAATTAACAATTGCTCCTAAGACCACACACATAACCAGTAAGTCAGGAGGCTTCAAAGCCATGCAGATCTACCTCCAAACCCTGGGTCCTGCCTGCTTCACCAGTGAAATCCAGAATCATCACAGTAGCTAACGAGTGGGTGGAGCACTTCTTCTAACCCAGGATCGATGTTCTCTTTACTCCTCACGATATCTCAGTAAACAGGATTCTATTCTTTCCGGCTCAGTAAAGATAATTATATTTTTCCTCCATTCTGTTCTTTTCTGAGACTGAAGCCTGTGTTAACTTGTTCAGTGATGGGACTGCCCATGCAGCCCTGAGGATTTGTTTCCCAGGGTGTCCAGCCTGTTTCCTGTGCCCCCAGTCCATATGTGGATTTCCTTCCAGAGAGGGCATTCTCCTGTGTGCTCAGTCTCCTATACCTATTGGGCTCAATCGTATTCTTGATTAGTGTTCACTTCTTTCAAGAGAGTACTGGATTGCTCCAGGCCACAGAGATCTGAGCTGAACTGAAAAAGTCAGGACCTTAGCCACACATAGTCTTAGATCTTTTTGTTAACTTATGAAAGATTTACCTATTCAAGAGGCTGGAATTACACCTGCTTCTCTCCCTTCCTTCCCTGCTGTCCTTTTCTTTTTTCCCTCCTCTTTTAGTCTTTTTTCCTTTATCTCCCTTTGTGCATTGTATAGGTCTGAGGACTTGGTGAATTGTCAAGTCCTGAGGACATTGCATGAGAGGCAAGGGAGAGGAGGAGAGACGATTCCAGTGATTCTAGCACGAGTGCATTGACCAATTCCTCACAGCTGGAAATAATGTCTAAATAGTCTCTGGACTAAAACAGTACTTTTCCTGAAGAAGTCACGTTTTCTGAAATAAGAATTAAGACGCATTTCTGATAAGGAAGCCGGGGAGAGGTCAAGAGGCCAAAACACTGGGAATGTTGAGGTTGGGTTGGGGGCTGGGGCAGTGGTTGAAATTAGATTTTTGTTCAGCGTCTATCAAAGGATATTATCATTCCTGTTTCACAGATAAAGAAATTGAGGCCAAAGATTATTCAGCTTCTAAGTCGATGAAGTAGTGCACTAAATGTTGAAAGTTTTCCTCTGGAGAATTACCCCTATATGTATTCAGAGCCAGTGTTCCCAGGCCCATCGTAAGACTTCCTGAGTTCATGTAACTGCTCATTTGAGCAGGGTCTATGTATGACTGTGACCTCCCCTCTTCACTCCATGGAGCCCCTCCTAGGTATGGGCTAATTCCCTGAAGTTCCCCAGACAAAGCATTCATCTTATTATAATGTAATTATTGACTTGTTTCTTACCCCCTGGACTGCAAGCCACTGATATGGTTTGGCCATGTCCCCACCCAAATCTTATCTTGAATTGCAGTGCCCATAATTCCCACTTGCTGTGGGAGGGACCTAGTGGGAGATAATTGAATCATGGGGGAAGTATCCCCCATACTGTTCTCGTGGTAGTGAATAAGTCTCAGGAGATCTAATGACTTTATAAAGGGTTTCACCTTTCTCTTGGCTTTCATTCTTTCTTTGCTTGTCGCCATGTAAGATGTGCCTTTGTTCTTCCTTCACCTTCCACCGTGATTGTGAGGCCTCCCCAGCCATGTGGAATTGTGAGTCCATTAAACCTCTTTTTCTTTACAAATTACTCAGTCTTGGCTATGTCTTTATCAGCAGCATGAAAACAGACTAATACAGCCTCATTTATAGCTTGTCTGCTTCAGGCTTGTACTCCACAGTCTGGGATAGCCATGTTTTTCTGCCCTTGTTTCCCTTCTAAAGAATCATTTTTCCTATTCTCCAGCTGACACCACACTCCCTTCCTTCCTCCTATGGCTCCCTCACACTTGTACTTGTTCCCTCACAAGTTGGCCTGCTGCCATGCCCTTCCTGGAGGCAGTGCCCCTCCACTGGGCTGCCCGAGCTTTGGGCTTCCTCATGGCATGGCCGCCTGCTTCTCACTCATCCATCCCCTTCACAGGGCTGTGCTTTCCTGGAGGCAAGAGGCCAGAGGTTCTCAGTAAATGTGAGCTGAGCAGATGAACAAATGACTCATCACTGTTGGAGCCCGGAACTTGTGGCAAGTATTTCCATTAACAGGTTCAAATACGGTAATATTAATATTACATTGCAATATAAGTGACTTAAGCTATCTGCATACATTTTACATCAAACAAATTCATACCGGGCTGATTTGTTCTGAGCTGTGGTAGTTTATAATACAAAAGGAAAGGAAAACTAGTTATGAATAATCAGTTTCAGCACTTAGAAAAAAATGCCTATAGCTGTTATCTGGAGAATTTTTAAGGAGGTGAAGGCAGGGAGGGCTTTAAATACATGGCATACTTTCTTGGACTCATGAGAAACATCAAGTTTCAGGGCTTTTGCAGCTCCAAGTGTGAAAGAGAATGTGAAATTACTTAATAGTTTGTTATGTATCAGATCTAGAAAGCCAATTATGTAAAAAAAAATCACATGCATTTGAATAAAATTGAAATCTATGTGAGCCAAAAAATGTGTTATTTTTCCTCCTCCCATAACCGGTATTCAGAAAATTCAGGTTTACCTCTCTACCTAGTATTATCAGAATGTGTCTCAGTCATTCCTTCATTTATCTATTCAGCAATGATTGAGCACCATGTGGCTGGCCTGAGGAGCAACAGGGAAATGGCTGTAACTTCATGGAATCCTCAGTGTTTCTCCCTGGGGAAGATAAAGATGAAATAAATAAGCTCACACATCAATATGGAAATGAGAAGAGGTGATAAATACTATGAATGAAGAACAGTGGGGTGGCCCATTTAAATCAGAGGCTCAGGAAAGGGACAGTCTAGAGGAAGAAGAACCCTTTGTCATCATGAATCCTCCATCTACCTCATTGGTAGGTGGAGTGCTAAGGGCTTATGACTCATTGTCACAGTCCTCTCTTGCTTAATTGCTTCATCTTCAAATCGATAGAATAAGGCCTTCCTGCCTCTAACAGTCTATGAACTTATTTTATTAAATCTATTCAAATAGACACCCTCTGAATATTTTTCTTTATTCTGATCCCATTATGAATCATCAACAAAAAACAGTCATGGTGATTTCATTGGGGAAATTATTTTTAACCTAAATACATACATATTTATTTATCTCATATATGTTTTGTTATGATATTTGAAAACTGCATTCTTCTTTCACAGCATAATTTAACTCTGAAATGGAGTTTTGTGTTCACAGAGACACAGAGCAAAACAATTGATTGAAGACCTATGAGGATAACATTTCGAGGAAAGAAAAATGTGGTCAAATAATCCATGCCTGTTTTAATATCTACATAATCAACATCTAGCAGATGACATTTCTGAAATAGTATAAAATTATATTTCATTAGGTAGTCATGTCAGCTGAACAAAGTCTTGTCACAGAATGAGCTCTCTGCAATCTACAATTAATTAAGGAAAGGGACAAACTGCTTAAAGATGTGTCGAAGGATATCAACACCATTACTTTTCTAATATAAAGTGCTTTCCCATCCTGCATCTGATCCCTCTTATTTTTTTCTCTCTCTCTCTCTCTCTATGGTACGTGGCTGCGAAGAAATTCTTAAAATAGAGTCCTTATAATACAATTTTAGTTGTCTTTGTAATGTGTCTCAAATCACTGGATATGGTCTTCTTCCAATAACTGTTCTCTGAGTTTTCACCATGGTGGTTTTGTTCTTTGTACTGAAGGCTTCCTTTTAAATTGAACAGAAATTCTCTGATAGAAGTAACTCCCTTTCTTCCTTCCTTCTTTCCTTCCTTCCTTCCTAACTTCCTTTTCCCTGTCTCTTCCATCTTCTTTCTCTCTTCCTCCTTCTTTCCTCCCTCCCTCCCTCCCTTCCTTCCTTCCTAACTTCCTTCCTTCCTTTTTCCCTCCCTTCCTTCCACCCCTCCTTCCACCCTTCCTTCCTTTCTTCCTTTCTTCCCTCCTTCTTTCCTGTCTTCCTCTTCTCCTTCCCTTTCTTCCTTCTACCCCTCCTTCTATCCTTCCTTCCTTCCTTCCCTCCTTCCTTTCTTTTCTCCCTGTCTTTCTTCCTTCCACCCCTCCTTCCACCCTTCTTTCCTTCCTCCCTTCTTTCCCTTCTCCTTCCTTCCTGCCTGCCTATTGTTCGTTTTTTTTCTTTCCCTCTGTCTTTTCATCTTTTTATCCCTGTTTCCCTCTCACCTAAAATATAAAAACATCTCAACATTTTTGGTGGAAATGGGAAAAGGTGGCCTCATAAACCATTGCCACCTTTGTCTGTCCCATATCCACTCCGAGCTGGCAGAGCCCCTGCAGGACTCAGGATGACACTGTGGTTCCCACTCACCCAAACACGAGGTCAGCCATAGATGGAGCTTAGCCTCTTCCTCGTCTCTGCACAATGCATGAAACAGCTCCTGATGCCCACTAGTTACTTAAACAAGAAAGCCAATTGAACTGGATTAAACCCAGACTTGCTATATTAGAACTACGGAATTTGAGTCTGGTCCCATTGAACTCATCTGACTGGTGAGGAAATAATAATTCAAGTGTGAGTGAGGCTTTTCTTTTCATGATATAATGAAAATTGTTGAGCTGACATGAGTTCATATACTGACTTTGATTCATAGCAATCATGAAACTATGGGCAAATCATCTGATTCTCATAGCCTCTGTGTTTTCATCCTAGAAATATGGATAATAATACTTCATTGCATTGCTGTGAAGGTTTCAGATGACATAATAATCAGGTCTCCTATAGGGTCGGACACATAATAGGTGCCCATTACCTGTCTCCAATCAGTAAGAACATTAGCGCCTGCACCACCTGGAGAGTGACATTCCGAGTTATAATTCCAAGGCTTGGCATTGTTCCCAGACACGTGGTTGCTAAATGAACCAAATTCCATGTGTGCATTTGTTAAGCACCTACTCTAGTAGTTGTAAGTAGTACTCTAGTTGTTTGCCACCATGTGGGATAGAAGAAAAAGCTAAGACGGGGCTCTATCCCTTAAGCAAGTAACCTGCTATATTCCAGTAGATAATTTAATCCATCTCATTATTTGGTAACAAATCGGACCAGCTTCAAACTGCCCAGGATGCCAATGAGAAGAAGAATAAAACACTTTAATCCAACAACCTGCTTTCTCTGTCTGGAACACTGGTTAATAAATTAAAAAACAAAAAATTGCTGTCTTGTCTTCCTGGCTCATTGCCAAACAAGGTAGGACAAGAATGTCACTAACTCCTTTCCCATTTTCTTACAGGTTTAAAATCTACCGTCAAGGCAGTGCATCTTTTTGCAGAATGCTGGCTGAACTAGGAATCACAGCTGTCTAAAATTTCCTATATTTTTTAATGCGTAGTAGAAAAAGAAATGAATGAACACACAGTGTACATAATTTTAGCCTTTCCTGCTTAATTTTCACATTCTGGTCTTTCCTACTTTAATTATCATGTCCACAGGCATTTCAGTCATTCACTCATTCTTTCATTTAAACATTCATTCAGCTAACATTAATCAAACATCCTCTATGTGTTAGGCACCATGCAAGACACTTCGCCAAGTTGGGGCCAGTCTGCATAACAAACCTGTAAGGTAGTACTGGTATTGCCATTGTACCAGTGAGAGGCAAGGAAATGGAGCCTCAAGAGGTTCAATAATTTGACCGTGTTTATATCATTACTAACAGGCAGAGCCCAATTCCAATTCCAAAACAGTACCCCTGTAAAAAACAATTATATTATTTAAGATGAAGTATAAGGGAATTGCTCTCCAAACCTGCACTTTCACAATTTTTTTCATTTCAGTTCAAGCATGAGTCCTTTTTTTCCATTGCATAGGCTGAGCACTCTTCTTCTCTCATACTCCACACCCAATGCATCAAAAAACTGTGTTGCCTTTACCTTCAAAATTAATCTAGAATCAACCATGCCTCATGACCTCACTGTAGAATCTCAGGAATTGCTGGTCTCTGTACTGTTCTGCTTTTCATCTTGCTCCCCAGATTGCTTCCTCAACTCTGCAAGCCAGGGGCACCTTTGCAAACAGACCTCGGAGTGTGTTTACCTCCAATGGCTCCCACCTCATTGGGAGTCAAGGCCAGAGTCCTGATAAAACCTGCAGGCCCTCCCTGTCCTGGACCTCTGTTCTCTTCCTGATCCAGACATGTGCCACTGTTCTGCCCCCAGCATTTGCACAGAACCTTCCTTCTGTCCTCAAGGATTCTTAGCCACAGCTCATTTGGCCTGGGCTCACCTCTTTTGAATCTTTGCTTAAATGTCATCTTCCAGGTCACGCCATTCCTGAGTGCTCCAGTTAAAATTGGACCCTGTCTCCCTGCCCTGCTTTATTTTCATTCACATCTTCTAGCAATTTTCACCTTATAATATAAAATTTACCTTTTCATCTTGCCAGCAAGTGTCTTCCCTCTCCCCTAACATGAAACTATCAGTTTTCACCTTTGTTCTCTGATGTTCTCTGATTTTCAACTTTGTTCTCTGATTCCCAGCGTCTGCCATATGGTAAGTGCACGATACACATGTTTTGAATAAAGGAATAAGGCTGGGTTTGGGGTGCTTTCCCAAGGCACCAAGATGATATTATGGCTGAGGAATACAGGCACATAGGAGTCTTAGTCCAGGCCAGAGACATCCTTCCAGGGAGATCCACAGGGAGACATACAGGCAAGAAACACAAGACATACACACAAGATTCATAGGGAGATGTACACACAAGATCCACAGGAAACGTACACACAAGAAACAGTGTGAGGCAAAATTAAGTGTGAGGTGGTATTGCCCAGTGATCTGGGCTCCAGCCCCCAAGGCAAAGCACTCTGATAAAATGAGCTAAGCTAGGTGACCTCAAGTAGGAGTCTAAGGGATTTCTACCACCCCACCTCCAAACCAGACTGCCAATTGTACCACTTTTTGACCATCACCTGGAAGTCCAGGAAAGAGCACCTCTTACTACTTCTGCTGTGGGTGTAAAAGAGGAGAGGGAGTGAGAATCAGTTTAGGAAAAGAGAGAGAGAGAAGAAAGAGGGTCACACTCATGTCCTGACCTGCAGGGTGCAGTGAATCAACTGCCTGGAATCTGACCAATTTAATTGTTGGGATCCCTCCCTGAAAGACAGGTGAGCATAAGAGAGATTCCTGTTGTACTCAGGCCAAATGCACACAGTTTTTATTGTATTTTATATTTTATGGAAAATGAGCATTTTCCTGTATCACTAAAGACTCTGTAAACATTGTACATAATAGCTGTCTAATATTCCATCTTAAGGGATTAGGGACTTCCTTGGACAGGAGAGGGACCCTCACTGGCTGATGGTAGTCAAATTCCTGCTTCAGACTCTCAGTCCTGTGGAAAGACTATATTCAAAATGATTGACTACATTATTACTCTTTTTAATTTGGTATAGAAATAGCATGTCAGTAACATACGATCCAGCAATTCCACCTTTGGGTATGTAATTAAAGAACTGAAAGCAGGGACTCTAACAGGTATTATGCACCCATTTCCATGGCAGTGCCATTCAAAATAGCCAAACGATGAAAAAAAAAAAAACCCAAATGTCCACCAGTGGATGAATGGATAAACAAAATGTAGTACATCCAGTGGAATATAATTCAGCCTTAAATAAAAAAGAAGGAAATTCTTACATCCGCTGCACCGTGACTGAGCCTTGAAGACACTATGCTCAGTGAAATAAGCCACACACGAAAGGACAATCACTGTTTGATTTCACTTACATGAGGTTCTACAGCAGCCTCATTCATAGAGACAGAAGGTATGATGGTGGCTGCCTGAGGCTGGAAGGCGGAGTGAGACCGGGTTGCAGGATGCGCGGGGAAGGAACAGGGGCTCTGCTCCCTCCCTGGTCAGGTGTTTTCTTTTCAGGCCCTTGATCTCTCACTCACCCACAAATGGGGAGGGGATCCCGGCGTCGCGGTGAGCTTGTTCAGGTAAATATCAGACCCAGGGAATTTTGCAAAAAATTATTTATTTAGGCAGAGAGAGAGAGAGAGAGAGAGAGAGAGAGAGAGAGAGAGAGAGAGAGAGAGAGAGAGAGAGAGCAAGCTCCCACACTGTCGTGGGAGGGGATTCCCAAAAGGGAAAATCCGCACAGGTAAAGGTCAGGGGGTCTTTCAGTCTGGGACTTTCTCCCGCCCCATTCAAGTTCTCGTCCAGTGAGAGGAGTTCTTCCAAACTTCCTCTGGAGTGATTGATTTTGTGACTTCGATATTGGATTGGCTGCTAGGCTCACAATCAAAAGCCCCTCCTCCATAGCTTTTCGCGTGCTTTTAAACAAAAGAGCGCACCTGGGCTCTCTACCATTCCCGCGAGGGAAAGTTAGACAGAGACCTCGAAGCTCCGGATTGGAGACGTGAAAGAAGGCAGGTCCAGCATGTCGCTGGGAATTTCTTGGCTTTGAAACCGCGCCCCTTGTGGACCCGGGAAGAGAAGTTGATACATTCCCTCAGGAGGACAGGGAGTTACTCTTTAATGGGAACGGACTTTCATTTGGGCAAGATGACAGAGTTCTGGATGTTGGTGATGGTTGCACAACGCTGTGACACTATACGATATACATTAAATTGGTAAGGTTTATGTTAAGTATATTTACTGCCATTGAAGAAAACTACAAAAACTACCCATTAGCTGGCACTTTCACAGTCCCTGGCTATCCAGGGTCCCCAAGTCCCCTATATCCCTGTGGAAGAACTGAATTCAGAATGATTTGTATTAATGCAAGATCTAGTTCTCTTCTAGCCCCTTTGCCTTAGTTTGCATGAGTAACTTTAGATCACATGTGAACTTAATTCAAACCGCCTTGAGCAAGGTTACTGGCTAAAATCATGTTCAAGGAGCTACTGTTATCTAGCAGATAACTTAACATTTCATTCTTGCTTCTGCAGATTGACTGGGCTCTGCTGAGGTCTTTCTTGGGGTTCGCAATGCGGGCACAGTCAGATGTCAGCTGGGGCTGCAGTCAACTGAGGGCTCAGCAAGGCCAGGCGTCCAGGCCAGCTCACTCAGGACAGATAGTGTCTATCACTCACGTGGCTGTCAGATGATGGTGGCTGTTGGCTGGTATCTCGTCTGGGGTTGTCAAATGGGGAACCTACACATGGCTTTGCCATTTGGCTTTTGGTTCTCCAGCAGGATAACTTGGTTCCAACAATGAGCACCCCAAGAGGTCTGGGCAGAAGCTGAAAGGCTGCTTCTGATCCCACCACAGAAGTCCCAGAATATCACTTTCCCTACATTCTATTATCCAAATAAGTCTCTAAGGCCAGGCTATATCCCAGAAGACGGGTATGAAACAGCATCTCTTGATATGAGAAACTGCATGCACATGTCAGGGAAGGACACTGATGGAGACCGTTCTGAAGACTGTTCACCACAGAAGCTGTTTTTGGATTGACAAAGAAATCAGGAAAGGTGTCCTGGCACTGAGTAGGCCCTAAAACCCAGGAAGAGGGGTAACATTGGAGATTCAGGATTCTAGATGGAAATATATCTCAGCTCTAGGTTAAGGAAGTGGGTCAAGGAAGGGCATGAGAGGAAGTGGGTCAAGGAAGGGCATGAGAGGAAATGGACTGGGATTGAGGGCACCATGAATATTGGAGACAGGAGGGGACTGGGTTCCTAGGCCTCCAGGCCAGTTGTCTTGGGCTTTACTCCCATCAGATGGTAAACTGATAAGGGATAGAGTCAAACAAATGTGGGGATCTCCCAGGAAAGCTTGATGCTCAAATGTTTCATGCCCTAGCTCATTGAGGTGGCCTCATATAGGGCTGAAGAATAAAAATGTGTGGGCAGAAGCCACTTAGTGTATGCTTCTCAGAACAGAGGAATTTGATGGCTAATTTTATTAGTGTAGATAATCCAAGAGAAAAAATATTAATTCAAAAGGGACACGTAATCAAGTTGCCCTACACCCTCGGGGGACCTCCATCACTCACTGTGATGCTCTCAACTTGGAGAGCTTAGCAGTGTGCTGGGCAGGACACAGCACAACACAGAAAGCCCTCCTGGAGTATCGGTTGTGTTCAGTATTAATGAATTTAACACACTTGTTAAGTTAAAGCAAACACTGGGATATTTTGGTCTAGTGTGCAAACTTTACATTTTCAAAATAAAGCTTGACATTTCGAAGACATTTTTTCCCTTTGGTGGATTGTTTTGGTTGAGACATTTCTCAACAGAAGACATACAAATGGCAAACAGGTATATGAAAAAGGTGCTTAGTATCACCAATCATCAGAGAAATGCAAATGGAAACTACAATGCCATATCATCTCACCCCAGTGAAAATGGCTTCATCCAAAAGTCAAGCAATAACAAATGCTGGCCAGAAAGTGGAGGAAAGGGAACCCTCATACACTGTTGGTGGGAATGTGAGTGAGTACAATCCCTATGGAGAACCGTTTGGAGGTTCCTCAAAAAGCTAAAAATAGAGCTACCATAAGATTCAGCAATTCCATTGCTGAGTATATACCCAGAAGAAGCAAGGTCAGTATATTAAAAAGATATCTGCACTCCCATGTTTATTGCAGAACTATTTACAATATCCAAGATTGGAAGCCACCTAAGTGTCTATCAACAGGTGAACAGATAAAGTGTGGTAGAGATACACAATGGAGAACTATTCAGCCATAAAATATAATGAGATTCTGTCATTTGCAACAACATGGATAAAACTGGAGATCACTATGTTAAGTGACATAAGTCAGGCACAGAAAGACAAATTTCACGTGTTCTCATTTATTTGTGGGAGGTAAAAATTAAAGCAACTGAACTCATAGAGATAGAGAGTAGAAGGATGATTATTAGAGGCTGGGAATGATAGTGGGGTTGAGGGAAGGATGGATGGTTAATAGATACAAAAATACGGTTAGAAAGAATGAATAAGATCTGTTTGACAGCACAACGGGGTGGCTACAGTCAACAATAATTTATTGTACCTTCAAAAATAACTAAAAGAGGCTAATTGGATTATTTTTAACACAAAGAAAGGATAAATGCTTGAGACGATAGATATTCCATTTACCCTGATGTAATTATTACACATTTAAAGCTTGTGTCAAAATATCTCATGTACCCCATAAATATATACACTACTATGTACCCTAAAAATTAATAAACAGAATTTTTTTTAAGTAGTTGCTTAACCCCCTCCCCCCAACATACACACACACACACACACGCACACACACACTTATTGCGAGCCTTGAGGTTTTGAGAGGCAGGGGAGCCACCTGTAAGAGTCAGGCTGCCTGCATGCAAATCCTACCTTTACCTCCTCTTAACTCCCTCACGTTGGCAAGTTACTTGACCTTTTGGGGCCTGGGTTTCCTCATCTGTGAGAATGGAGCCAATGTGTGTTCTGGAGAGCTTTGTTCTGGCCTCCTCCAGCCACACCCTTCCCTGGGGGCCAGGGGCACATTACACTGGGATCCTCTATACTTCCTGCACACCACGTTCTAGGTGTGAAGAGCTTGGGAATTCCTGGCCTAAGTAGCCTCTAACCAAGCCCTCTAATACAGGGCTTCTTCCTTGGCCTTTCCTTCTGAGGGCAGACCATGCCATGACACTCCTAGGCCTGCAGGGTGTTCAAGGGGCTGCTGATTGGGACAGGTTTCTGGACTGAGCTTAAACTTGTGACTGGACAGTCCACACATTGAGTGTTTGCCCCGTCATGATAGAGACAGACTAAAGATAAAAAAGGGGTGAGGGTCTCCCTTTGTACCGTGACCCCAGGCCTGTCTTGTAGGTTGCTGTGAATATTAAATGGGTTAATTCACAGGACGTGTGCTGGCAGTCATTAAGTTAGCCCTTACCATTGCTCCCCCTCCCTCCATGCAGGGTCAACGTGTGCATTTTTACATCTCCCTGGAGGATGCCGACTCAGTCTGTTTTCTCCTCCCCAGGCCCAGAAACCATCACTTGCTCCCTACCTGGCTCCCCTGGAAGTTTCCTAAAGTTTTCTGTCTTCACAAGCAGCAGCTTTGTCCTCTTAGAAAGAATCTTTAGGCCCTGCTTTCAGAAGCCCATTCCAGGAAGGTCCAAATCCGAATCACTTTTGGAGTGATTTTTCCCATCGCCGATGCTTAATTTATTTTGCAAATGGTTCCCCACAGTATCCTTAAAACCACAAAGTGCCCTCTGCAGTCCTCCTCTGTTCCAAGAATGAACATGAATGCTGGGAGAGGCCCTGTGTGCTGTGCAGAGGGAAGGTGCACAGATTTTGTGGTTCGGTCCGACCCAGCCAGCAGTCCCTGCTCCTCTGCCTTCCTTGCTCTCCCTGGGCTGGGCTGCCTGGTGCTTCCACTGTGGCCTTTTTCTGCTACTTGGTAACAGGTTTCCCGAGACTGCCTGCCTCCCTGCCTCCTCCAGGATGCCCTGGCACTCTCGCCACCAATCTGTCTCATTATCTGTGCAAGAACCTCCGGACACCAGCACTTGTCTGCTTCTTTTTTCCTCGAGCCTCCACTTTCAGCCTGCTCAGTGGACATCTGGAGCACCTGCCAGCCACTCGGAGGACCACAAGGACTCCTTCATCCAAAGCAGAAAGAGGCAGTGTAGGGGGAAATCTGTGCTGAAGGCAGGCTGTGATGAGGGCAGCACCTTGGTTCTGGAAAGTTCTGGGACACCTAATGCCCCTTGCTGTGATATACTAACCAAGGGAGCTGAGTGCTGTAATTGCTGGGTGATGGGCTCCTTGAGAGCAGCAAGGGCTGAGTGTCCCACTGACTGCTGCACCTCACTGTCCCTGCACACTGTTAGCACAGAGTAAGTGCTCAGTGAATTTGCTAAGTGAATGAATCCGCAAGTGCAGCATGTGGAAAAACAAGTTTTTCAAACTGAAAATACAACAGCCATGTATGGAAAATACAAAGGCTGTTACAGGGAAGGCCTTTGTGCTCTGCTTGGCGGGTTAGACAGAACAGGTATTTGAGGACATGCAGTGGGTGGGAGCTAAATTATTCTCTGTAAAGAAAAGAAGAATCTGGAGTAATCCAGGACAATACTGGAGGGAATAGTAAGGAGCAGAGATAGCAGGAAGGAGGAAAGGTGGGAAAATAAGACAGCTGGGAGCTGTGTGGTATGTGATGCTATCCCTCCCACCTGTAGCACCAAATATTCGATAAAGTTTAATAAACTCATGAATGCTTGTAGGAAGTGGTGTGTTTGTGTGTGTGTTGTGTGTGTGTGTATGTGTGTGTGTGTATGTGTGTTTATTAATGAGGATTCCCAGAGAAACAGAACCAACAGAATATATCAGAGAGATTTAGAAGGGGAGATACATTATGGGAATTGGCTTATACCATTACGGAGATCAACAAGTCCCATGTATGCCATTTGTAAGCTGAAAATCCAGGAAAGCTGATGGTGTAATTCAGTCCAAAGCCAAACGCCTGAGAACCTGGTGGCCAGTGGTGGATGTCTCAGAGTCCGAAGTCCTGAAGAGCTTCAATGTCCAATGGCAGGACCAGATGATTGTCCTGGCACAAGCAGAGAGAAAGGTAATTTGTCATTTCTCTGCCTTTTGTTCTATCTGTGGCCTCCATGAATTACATATTGCCCACCCACATTATTGAGGGCAGACCTTCTTTACTCAGTCTACTGATTCAAATGCTAATCTTTTCCAGAAACACTCCCACAGACATACCCAGAAATAATGTTTTATCAGCTATCTGGGCACCCTTTAGCCCAGTCAAGTTGACACATAAAAGTATCCATTCTAGTGTGTTTGCTTGTGTATACATGTGTTTGTGCACATGAAAGCATGTGTACTGTGTATGTGTACACATGTGTGCATGTGTGTGCATACATGCATGCATGTGTGTTTGGGCATGCATGTAGAAATTAGGAATGAGCTTGCTTTCATGTTGAGGTCAGCATGATGTAGGACACAAATGGCACACAAAATAAGAACATAAGAGGCTGAAGAAGCTCAGAGAAAGAGAGCCTCCTAAACTTAGCGGAAATTGCATAGGCAAGTGCTGGATTTCCATGAGGCAAGGGAAATAGCAGAAATATGTCTGGTGTTATTGCATCCAGGTCTCTTTGGGTCACTTGAGTAGAGAAGCCAGTACTGATGCTCAGAGTTAATCTGGACCCTTGCAGAGGGAACAAGAATGAACTCATAGAGCCACAGTTTCAGGACAGTGTGGATGGGGTCAGCCAGAGAGCAGGAAAGAACTGCAGAGGGCCCTAGGATAGAAGCGTTGTGAGAGGGGTGGTCTACGGTGGAAAGGAGAGGAGGGTTAACTAAGGAGGGGGCTTGTCATCACACGATTTCCTCAGTCATCACCATTCACTAAAGTCTCTGCTTCTCAACAGATACAGAGTCACATTCATCTCTGTGTTCGCAGGGTCTATTAAAGTGACTGCTGGCATCAAGGCACTAGTAAATGTTTGTTGAATGAACAAATTAATGGAGATGTTTTTGCATATAAAATACGATATGTTGCTTAAAAATTCAATTTGTGCTCAGCTTTGCAGATGCACATCGTTTCAATAGTTAGTTATTTTAATTACATTCAGCTTTTTCTGTGCTGCATTTATGAAGCGGATTGTGGAAGTAATAAAATTAAACTAATCATAGTAGAAAGCTAAATAGGATTATCCAAGGTAGATTTTTGACCCTCAATTATATGATATGGCTACCATCATTCAGAACATATTAAGAGGCAGTGTGGTCCAATGGGGTGATCAAGTCCCTTAAAACAAACCACCTAGGTTTGAATCCTAGCTCTGTCCCTTACTATCAATGTGAACTTGAGTAAGAATCAAATTTTCACCAGTTACATGAAGAAAGTAATATCCACCTCCTAGGTGAGGCTAGGAGTGATGGCAGAAGTACATAAATGGCACAGTGAGATCACTGCAATTTCAGGCCAAGCTGTTCTTGAATCCAAATCTGTAATGGCTGTGAACTTGAGGTAGAAACAGGTAAGGTTGCTTCAAGAATCTGCTTCCAACTCAGAATCCAAGTACCATAAATGACAGGAGACCTGGCTTTGCCTGGCTTTAATCCAAATCCCATGGCCCAGTGTTCATCTAGATTCAATAAGAATTCTGATCCCAAACACTGAAACAATATTTAATATCAGCCCATTGTGCCAATGAATTCTGCCATAATCTGTTTTCAGATTTGCTGAAGTTTTCTTTCTGATTTTATCAGCAATTATCTCAAATGAAATTGGCACTTGGCAATTGGATTACTGGATCATTGCCTCTCTTATCCTAGTAGATGGTGAAAAGTAAATGCAATTTTCACCAGTTACATGTCAACTACTCCATGTTGCCATAGGAAAAAGAAGCTTTGGCCTACAGAGATGCGTAGGAAAGGATCTGGATGGACAAGAAACCTGGACTGTAGCTCTCACTTCAAGTATTTCTTTACATTCATAAGATATAAAGGACCTGAGAGTTTTCATACGTCAGCTTTTTATTGCTTTTGTAGTACATATTCATATCAATCAAACTTCCCGCTGCTAATAATAATTTGTGCTTATATAGCAAGTGTCAATCCTTTAAGATAATATTTTGGCATGCTTTATCTGCCCCAATAATTCTTCAGGGTAAAAAGATCAGATGAAGAGTCTGGACACAAGGCCAGAGAGAACTGGATTTAATTTTCACTCTAGTCCACAGTTGCTTTGTTTGCAAAATAGAAATTACAAGTCCTTCCTGGCAAACTTATTATGAAGATTAAAAGAAATGGTAATGTACAAGGCCTACCCGATCCTTCCCAACTCTTCCCTCTTCTACAGAGGCAGCTCATCCGTACAACTATTCAAGAAATAATATTTATGTCAGGCACTATCCTAGACAGTATAGATTGTATTTTTCTCAAATACTTGCTTTTTCCTAAGTAAGGGGATTATACATTTCTGCCCTTGTCTGGATCTTTAAACGTGAAAACACATATAAGAGTGAACCTGCATCCTATCTGCAGCATTGAAGAAAGGATCATAACTCACTGAGCTGAGAGTCATGGCAGATGCTGACTGGTACCCTGTGTGCTTCTGACTGAGCAAAACAGATCCTGTTTCCTCCCACATGGAAATTAGAATTGAATGAGGAATACAGATATTAGACAACGAATTATAATACATTTGGGGAGTTTCTACTAGTCAGTGTTCTCTAGAGAGGCAAGAATTAATAGGTTGTGTGTATGTGTCTGTGTGTGTGTGTGTATGTGTGTGTGTGTGTGTGTGTGTGTGTGTGTGTATCTATCTATCTATGTATTTGTTTATCTATCCATCTAGAGATTTATTGTAAGGATTTGGCTTATGCAATTGTGGGGGCTTGGTGAGTCATGATTGCTAATCAGCTAACCTTAAAGTAAATAAGTTATCCTGGATTATCTGGGAGGGCCCAACATAATCGCAAGGGTCCTTTGAATGCAGAGGAGGGAAGTCTGAGACTGACTGTCTGAGTCAGAGAGCTATTGAAAAGCGCTATGCTACTGGTTTGAAGATGAGGGAAGCTGCTGTGAGCCAAGGTGTGCAGGAGGCCTCTTGAGGAGCTACAAGGATGAGGAGATGGTCACCCATCCCAGAACCCTCAAAAGGAACACAGTCCTGCCAACAGCTTGACTTCAGTCCAGTGAGACCTGTTCTGGACTTCTGACCTCCAGAATTGTAAGAGAGTAAATGCGTGTCGTTTTAGGCCACTAAGTTTGTGGTTATTTGTCACGGCAGCAAGAGGAAACTAACACAGCCCTGCGTCTCCGACTCCAGTGCTCACAGCTTTGTTTTCTAAGGAATTACTTGCTATTTTCTCTATGATGTATTTTGATGTGTGCTGAGCCCTCCTAGAGTAATAATTTACATTTGCCTTAAACACCAACCCTATCGCCATCAGAGGAGCCATGCTGGGTTAAAGCCCATCAACCCAATATCCAGTTTGTGATTGTGGTACCAGGGAGACAGAATCACTGGGGCTAGAGGGACAAGGGCACTCAAAGGTCACCCAGGTCACTCCATCATTTTACAGAGGAGTAACTACGGTTCAAAGTAGAAGAGCAACTTGCCTATAGCTACATAGCCAGAGGGGAGTTGGGCTAAATCCCAGCCTCTGGATGCCAGATGGGGATGCTTTCCTCCTAAACATGATGCAAGCCACACTCATTCCCATTAGCAGCTCACCCCTCAAAACCCAGCATGGTGTAGAATGATGGTGGTAGGTGGGAGCTGACAGAGTGCCAGGAGGAAGGTGGGGAGGGCGCCTGTCTGAAGGCTACATGAGGAGGACGAAGCTGTCAGAGCCTTGGAAATATGGGGTGTGCGTCCGGGAGGCATTGTTGCCCTTCATGAAGGAATCAGGCAGAGACGTGGCGGTGTGGGTGGCAGGGAGATTCTACCCTTGGAGGAGGAGAGGCTTGTGCTAGCTGCCTGGAAGGTCCCTTCGACCCTACGCTACCATGCCTCGGTGAACAGTGGCTGTGGGAAGGCCATGCTCCCAGAAGGCGTCTTTAATGCTCAGGGTTGTATCTTTCCCTAAACCTCTCCACCCTTCCTTTTGCCAAAGCAGCAGGAACAGCTCTCTGTGACTTGTCATTTCAGTCTTCCTTTGTTCTCTTTTCTCCTCCACCCCAGGCTGCTGGGAGATATATTTGTCTTACTTCAAAAAGCCCCTAACAGTCCACACTCGTGGCTGAGAGGTGCATGCGAGGCTTGAGCTCATTTGTGAGCAGCCTCCTGGGTCCAAATCCAGCTAAGGCCAGAGCTTCTGGCCCCCACGATGTGCTGTCCCCACCCTGCTGCCTGTAATCAGCACCTTTCTCTCCAGGAGAAGGCAGGCTCAGTGGCATAGCCTATCACCGTGGGACCAGAATAAAACTCAGTGATCATCATACCTGAACTCCAGAGGGTTGTCTTCCAGCCTCTGCAAAAGCCTCAAAGCAGCCTGTGAGACCTCTGTGAAGTTCTGCCAGGGCGGAGGGAGCTTTAGGGTCCTGGAGGATTTAATAGAGAACGTGCAATTAGCATACACCTCCAGCCTCCTGTGCCCTCCAGCCAAATCTCCCTTTCTCCAAATACATTAACATACACTTACCATGTTTTACTTAGGGAAAACAAAAACCACAAACAATTATGGTCTTATGATCTTGTTTTTCTACAAGAGAAATTCTTTTGTCTGGTGGTGGGGAGTCGTGGAGGGCGGGGGATGTTGAAAAGGGTATGTGGCTCCCAGAAGCCAGAGCAAATTTCAGTAAAGCAGCTCCCTCGAGTTCCATGCACCCGCAAGACCTAATTTGGAAAGCAGGTCTCTGATCCTAGTTTTGGTTTTAGCGTGTTTGTTTTGTCTTGCATTCAGGGCCTTTCCCGATGCAAAATTTTCCTTCCCTTTCTGTGTCACCTGAGTTAGAGAAAAGAAGACGGAGACAAAAGGAGGACACAGCAGGACCCTCCTTCCTTCTTACTCCTAAATAAAGTCTGTCTCGGGTGGGGGTTCTAGGGGAGCTTTTCACATTTGTAAATTGCCGCCAAAGAAAAGTCTCCACGGGAGGCAGGGATGTGGATGTGGTTCAGGACTGAAAAGGGAAGGATTTCTTTTTCCTCAATGTTTTGAGTAAAAAAGAAAATAATAACGTGGGCTTCTTGCTTGTTTCCATAAGATGGGAAAGTCACCTGAGACCTGGATGTTTAAAAAATTTTTTTATTTAGAAATCACATTTTATTTTAAGATATTGTTCTTTTCAATTATTACCCTGGACAATGATAATATAAATAGCCATATATTCTTCATTAATACCACAGGGGGATATGAAGGCCTCTGTCCTCATTTTGGGCCTCGGTTTAGGCTGTTTCTTGTGTCTTAATGGGAAGACATAGGGAAAGAGGCCCTATTGGATGCTTTTCTCTTTGTTTGTTTTAGAGACAAGGCTTCACTTTATCATCCAGGCTGGAGTGCAATGGTGCAATCGTAGGTGACTGTAGCCTCCATCTCCTGAGCCCAGGTGTTCCTCCTGCCTCAGCCTCCTGAGTAGCTGGGACTACAGGCATGTGTCACCACCATGCCTGAGTAATTTTTTAATTTTTTGAAGAGTTGGGGTCATGGTGGTGGTGATGGAGTGGGGGGCAGTCTTGTGATATTGCCAAGGCTGGTCTTGAATTTCTGGCCTCAAACAACCTTCCTCCTTGGTCTCTGAAGTGCTGGGATTACAGCCATGAGTCACTGTACCCTGTCTATTGAGTGCTTTTATAGAGGTAGTATTGGTTCACATGTGCACAGGGACTCTTCCTTTTCCAAATGAGGAAAGCGAGACTCTTAAAGGTGAAATACCTTACCCGGGCCTATACCATGAATGAATGTATGCATGAATGGGTGAACTGGATCCAAGAATTTCTATCGAGTGTGGAAGTCAGTGCTTCCCCCCTGAATCACAGCCACACCTGACACTGACACAGCCCATGGGTCCCCCACAGCCTCTCCCTGCAGCTCCAGCCTCGCTTCTTCAACTGCCCTGTTGACAACGTCATTAACTTCAAGCTTAAGAGGTTCACAAATGAACTCTTGATTCTCTCTTACCAGCTATTCTTTGCCTCCAAATAATGGATTTTCCCCAGCACTACAGTTATCTACTGTTTTGTAACAGATTATCCAAAACCCTAATGACTTAAAACAACGATTATTTAATTATATTTTATGATTTTCTGGCCCAGGAATTTGAGCAGGACTCAGCTGGTAACTCTTCCACCTGGCTTTGGTGGAGGTCTGCCTGATGCTATTCCATTGGTAGGTGGGCTGTTCTCGAGGGTCCAGGATGGCTGAGGGTTCACACATCTGGTTCCTCAGTGGGATGGCTGGAAGCTGGGCTCACCTAGCCTCTTAACTGGAGCGCCGATACGTGGCCTCTTCAGCCTGGCAGTCTTAAGGTAGCCAAATTCTCACGTGGCCATATCTATGTGCTTCTTATATAGACTTCACAAGAAGTGGTATCTCCCTGCTATGAATATTTGTGCCCCTTCATGTTGAAGCTTAATCCCAATTGCAACAGTTTTAAGAGGTGAATTGTTTAGGAGAGGATGAGACCATGGGGTCTCAATCCTCATAGACGGAGTAAGGGACCTTATGAAAGGGCTGGAGAGAACTATCGAGGCCTCCTTTTGCCTGTCTGCTCTTCTTTGCCACAGGAGGACACAGTGTTGCCCTTTTGGCCACGTGAGGATGCTGCAAGAGGTACCATCCTGGAAGCAGAGAATATGCCCTCACCAGACGCTGACACTGCCACTGCCTTGATCTGGGACTTCCCAGCTTCCAGAACTGGAAGAAATAAATTTATATTCCTTATAAATTACCCAGCCTAAGATATTTTGTTATAGCAGCACAAATGGATGAAGACACTCCCTTTGAATAGGGGCTGGCCTTAGTACTTTCCTTCTATAGGAATAGAAGTGATGCTTCCAGCGCTAGGTTAGAAAAGTGATGCAGCTTCCAACTGACTTACTCTCTATGACATAACCTGGAGCACTGGACTGATACACACATGCCTGGTGACCCTGAAGCTGTCATGCTGGAAAAGACATATGGAGAGTCTCCATGGTGCCAGAGACACCCGAAGGGCTCCAGCTGTTCCAGCCTCAGCTGTTAGCAGCGTGGCTATGGCCACGCCCCTTGCACGCGGCATGCCTTCTGATAAATCTCCACTCCACTCTTGTTCTCCTACAGTATTGTTTATACATCACCAGAGGCAACTTTTAAAAAATATGCATTGGGTCATATAATTTCCTTACTGGAACCTTTCAGTGACTTTCACTCTAGGTAGAGACCACCAGGCACCAGACATGTGAGTGAGGGAGATTTTGGGATCAGCCCAGCCTCTGGCCTTTGAGCACCAGCATGGCCGAGTGGAGATGAGCACTCTCCACTCTATCTTGCATAATTTTTGTTTTCTTTTGAGATGAAGTCTCATTCTTGTCGCCCAGGCTGGATTGCAATGGTGCGATCTTGGCTTACTGCAACCTCCACCTCCCTGGTTCAAGCTGTTCAAAGCTGTTCTCCTGCCCCAGCCTTCCAAGTAGCTGGGATTACAGGCTCCTGACACCACACCTGGCTAATTTTTGCATTTTTAGGAGAGATTTTCACCATGTTGGTCAGGCCGGTCTCGAACTCCTGACATCAGGTGATCACCTGCCTTGGCCTCCCAAAGTGCTGGAACTACAGGCATGAGCCATGGTGCCTGGCCACAAGTTTTTGATCTTCAGAACCTGTCAATATCATATATGTTTGCTTGACACTGCTGTAATTTTGTGTAATTCTTTTTGTAGTCATAATACTGGAATGGTGACAACATAGAGACCCAGGAGTGTGTGCTCCTGTGGAGAACAGGGAGGCTTCCTGGGCAGTTATGACCTCGCTTTAGAGATCTGCATCACTTCTGCTGTACTCTATTAGTCAACACAGTGACAAGAGTCAAGAGGAGAGGATGCAAAATCCACCTGTTGAGGAGGGGTGGGGGGAGGTAACAATTTGCAGCCTTATTTTAGGATCTCCACAGGCAGTGCCCATCGTCTCAATAAATGATCGCAGCTGTTCAAGCTAAAAACCCGAGGGTCGCTCATGGTTCCTCCCTCTCCCTCATCCCCACATCCAATCCACCAGCAATCAGCAACCCTGGTTGCATCTCCCTCCAATGGATTCACAAATCTGTCTATGTCTCTCCCCCTCTCTCCTACTGCCCTGGTCAGAGCCACTACCATTTCTTGCATGGGGGGTGGCAGTAGCCTTCTGACAGATCCCCACTCCATGCTTGTTCCACATGGTATTAATTACATACACATCACCAGAGGGAAATTCTAAAAAATATGCATTGGGTCCTATTATTGCCATACTAGAACCTTCCAGTGACTTGCTACTCGGCTAGAGGCGATCTAGACTCATTACCATGGCTTCTACAGATTTAAATAATCTGTTTCTTATTGACATCACTAATCCCATGTCTCGTGACTCACCTCCTTCCATCTTCTGCCACCACTGCTAAGCTCTTTACCATCTCAGAGCCATTTTTCATGTCGCTCTTGTTTCTTGGAATTCTTTTTCCTAAGTCCTTTGTGTGTCTGGCTCCTTCTTGCGCTTTAGGTCACAGTTTAAATATCACCACCTCAGTAAGACCTGCCCTAACCACGCTAGCTAATGTCAACCTCCCTTCCCCATTATTCGCTCTCTCCACACCTTGTGCCCGCTGTTGTTTATGTAGTGGAAAGAAAGTACACATTAAAACTCAGAGGTGCCAAAGTGATAGCTTAGTTTTTCTTTGTAGGTGAAATCATCCTGCCCTGGAACCTTCCTCTTTACAGCTGTTAGAGACAGCAATGCAGGATGGGTGGTGGGGAGAATATAAACTCAGTCTTTTTCAATCTAAAACAGCTGATCTCAGGTCAATTCAACCTCTTTTGGCAAAATACTCCGTCAATTCTAACTCTTCATCAGAGCAATTCCTTCCCTCTTTTATCACCCTCCCCTCTCTAGTCACCTTCCTAGGGATTGTCCGGGTGTTCAGGGAAGTTTTGCCTTCCCAGCATTGGGAGAAAGAGATCTTAGTGTACATCCTGTCCTGATGTCTCCACTGTGTGGTGACCACTTTGATTCAATACCAGGCCCTGAGCTATGTCCTCTGAGGCATTGCCAAATACTATATGGACATCACATGGAGACCTGCTCCAGAATCCTTTCCTTTTTACTCTAGCCATGATGTCCCAGCTCCCAGTGGCTCCCCTTCCAGCTTCAGGCCTCTGACTGTCCACTGTCCACTCGACATCACTGTTTAGTACCTCCATCAGGGTACATGGAAGCTTCTGCATCTCCTAGAAATGGGAAGATTGGAGCAGCATCTAGGGCCACCCCTCCACAGGCTTCACTCTTTTCCTGCAGCTTACCAATCCAGTTTTAACATGAGCATGGTGGAGAAGAGCAGCCCTCACCTACACAGGGATTTTGTGGCCTCATCCCACCTTATGGCTGAGGCCACAGCATGGAGTGTAGGGGTGATTTTCAGAGACCCAGGCAGCATCTCCATCCTGACTGAGGACCCACAGACTGTCTCCTTCTGCTACAGAAAGTATCCTACTTCTCTAGTCAGACCTCCCTTGCCTGACATCTCCAGTATCTGCATACTCTGGGTGACTGTTTTGGAAATCAACAGTTCCACATAGATGCTTTCTCAGTATTACTGCTGTAAGTCTCCTAATCCTCCCTAATGCAATGGATTTCTCTGGCTGAGCACGGTTAAGATAATGTAAAAGGAGGCACTGAAAGAGCACACAGGCAAAGGTGCGTGGGTATGAGTTTGCATACAAGTGTGCATGTCACTGGACATGCATGAGTGCTGGTGTGTGCATGTATATGTGTGCTACGTCTGTATTGACATATGGAGAGATGTTAAATTGTCCCTGCTGTATCTACTTCAAAACACTTGATATATTCTTTTTACTTGTTTATTGTCATTTTACCTTACTAGATAGAAGCGCTGTGAAAGCAGGGGCTTGCCTATTGTGTTCACTATTGTATTCCCAGCACCTGCCTAAAACAGTGCTTAAACCACATATGGTGCTCAAAAAGTATCTATTGAATGAATGAAAGGATGAATGAATTGGGATCCATAGAGCTTGGAGAAAATATCGAGCATTTTTCCTTTAACGCCTATATTTTAACCTTGTCACTTAGGTGTGTTAATTTTTGTAATGCTCACATTGAATATCTTCTGAATAAAGAAAAAAAAACCAGTATGTTAGGATTATGTCCTGTCCTGAGCTAAGCATTTATGGGCAGATCTCCTTTAGCCCTCCTGCTACCCTGTGAGACACACAGCATTCTTATTCCCGCTGTACATGTGAGAAAACTGAGGCTTAGAGAAATGAAATGACTCATTTAAGTGAAAAGACCAAAAGGTGACAGAGCTGAATTTGAATCTATGTTTGTCTTACACTAGATCTCACTACATCACGTTGAAAAAATAACATCTTTGGGAATAACAGTAGTGCTTGCTGCAGTGTTGTGAGGATCCAATGGCGAATTCATGAGACTAGAATGTTTGGCACGAAATAAACATATATGTGTTAGCGATTATTATAATTGTTGTTGTTGTTTTATTTACCCACCAACTTACCCTCGTCATTGTTTCCATTTCCCTTTAGGAGACTAGGAGCGTATAAGATTCACATCTCAAGGGCTTCCGGGCACGTTAAAGCCACCTTTTTCACCTTCCCTTCTTCCTTCTAGTCTCCCACTTTATCCTAGACAGAACCAAGGAGAGCCAGGCGAGGGCTTCACCTCAGTATTACAGTTGACATTGGCGGGGGTTATCTGACACTTTCAAAGGCTTATCATCAGAGGTGGCAGAAGAGAAAGACTGACTGTACACAGAGTTCAAAGTCGTAGAAGTGGACACTCATGTATGTCCTGCTAGACAGGAAGGATGGGGCAGCTCTATAGCTGGGAGAGCTCAGAGCAGCATGGAGTTTGGGGGCCTGGAGGCTGTGCTTCAAGAATACTCAACTGATGTGGTACTCAGGATGAGTTTGGAGTAGAGGGTGGGGTCTCCTACTGTGTCAAGGAGGAGCAGGGCACCAGATCCCACCTGCTTTCTGCAGGCTTGGGGTGGAATTACCCCATACAGAGCAGAGCCGGTGTTGGAAAAACAAAGTGGGAAGTGAGAGTCAAGCTGACTCTGCAGCTAAAGCAACATCCAGTGAGAGGCAGTCAGATTTGGGGCAGCAGGAGAGAGAAGTCAGGATGCAGGTGGGATGCAGGTGAGAGGGCTCAAAGGGAAAGGCTGGCGATGACACCTGGAGGGGTTCGCTCTGGGGGTTGTCTGGGGACCCTCTTGCAGGTGAAGAGGGATGGCGTCACCTTCACTCCTCCTTTTCCATATTTTAAGTAATGTCCATAAAATTACTTAGTAAACCACAGGACTATAAACACACAGGAAATGGTTTATATTATTATCTTCTTTGTTTCTCCAAGGTAGGGAAAGAGAGAAGGGGAGAGCCTCAGACATACGTGCTGCTTTAGAGTTGTTGAAGGACCTCTTTCCAGTTCCTTAAAAGAAAAGGAACCCATCTTTGAGAAAATCCAAAGCCAGACTGACTGTTGCAAAGCAAGAAGCGTGAGAGCAGGCCATGCAAGGCCCGCTGTGAGCGGAAACCTTGCAGTAAACGGTGTGGAAGAAAAAACGGTGGACGTCACAGAGTAGCAGAACTCAAAAAAACCCAAGAGAGGATCTATGCCTGATGTTTTCAAACCAAATCCTGCAGAGCAAGGGCTGCCATGGAGCTGCCTGGGGGCTGTTAAGGTGGCTGTTGAGTGTCTCCCCGTCCTTGTTCCTATTTCAACCTAAACATTTCGACTTTTACATTTTTTATGTTGAATTTATATGTAATGATTTTGCTTGAAAAGTGAATTCTGCTGTTGCTGCAGGAAATGTACAAAGCGCTCTCTGTTCCCATCCACCCATGTACCAGGGAGGAAAGGAAGTCCTAGAGAGAGTACGATCCTCCCAAAGTACACAGGTGGCTTAAGGCAGAAAAGGAACTTGAACCCAGCACTCTACCCTTAGTGTCCAGGAATAAACAATCTATTTCCTCCTGGGGGTAACTGGAACAAGTTCCTGACTCTGAGCAAGTGGTGTGGTAGGAACTCATGGGCTGTCTCCGCCCACGGCCAGCACCAGGCTGACCTGTGATCACAACTCCATCGGATATCATATCTGATTAATGGCCCAGGCAGCTTCAGATGTTTATGATCTCAGCTACAGAAGGCCTGCCAGGGAGAGAAAAACATCTCTTCATATATATTCATCAAAATGCTCTCCAACCTTTCAGACCGGGACTGCCTTTGTTAGCCCAAGAGCTCTATTAGAACTTTTTGTAAACCTGGCAGTCTCATGTCATTTGCATATGCCCATGTAGGCTCTATCACATTTTCTGGACTGTCATGACATTCAGAGAGTGAGGCAAAAATAACATGCCACTTGGGCCATGGTTGAGCCTTTCTATCTTCATTGATACTTATGATCCAACTTAGGTATGGGCTGGGTGAGGGGGCGAGAAGCATTTGGGGAGCACATGCAAGACATTGGGCAGTGCTCTAGGCATTCTACAGGCATGTCACATTTGATACACATGACAACCTGAAGAAGAAAGTATCTCTTAGAACAGGCTAGGCTCTGCTGCAGTAATGCATAAACCCAGAAAACTCAGTGGCTTAACATGATACAAGTTTATTGGTCATGCAAACCAGGCTGCATTGCAATAAGGATGTAGTAGGGGTGCTCTTTCTCTTGGCTGTAGGTAGGTCTTTCTTAGTATATCTGAGATCAAACTCATCTTTCTACCTCCAGGATTGACTCTTTCCTCTTTACTGTGGTCTGGTACACAGAAGACATTCATAAGTTTTCTATTGATGAAACTTTTACTCTGTTTCTTGGGAAGTAATACAATGGAATAATGACACTAAAGAGAATGCAGCTCCTCCCCACCTAGACTTACATTACAAAACATTCTGCACTGCGAATCAAATTAAAGAATATTATACTTGAATTCCTTCTTTTTTAATATGTGCAAGAGAAGATTAAAAGTCTCATTTTATCCAACCACACATATAGGCAATCTGTGAAAAATGACACTACTGATTTCATTCATAACATATTGAGGGAGTGAGAAACAAACACTTTTGAAGCACAAATTATGAGGTTTACTAGGTTTGGTAAAACTTTTATTATTAGCTATAAACAATTAGGTTTAATGAAGCAATAAATCTGCTCATGAAAAGTATAAGTGATTATTAGAATTGTAGACAAAACATTCCTACTCACAGAAGGCCTAATGGAATGAAAACAGTAATTACAATGCCAAAAATATTTGTAGGTGTTAAAATTGACACCAGAAAAATGAAACACTTTACTTAATTTTTGATAGTGTTACATGTTGAGACGTGACATGTGTGGCATTTCGATTGACACAAAGCCTTGTTTTTCAGCTCAAACACATCTCATATTTTCACACTTGGATTTGCAATATGATTTCACAAATTTTGGCCTGGCTCCAGCTGAAAAGTACCACAGTTCTAAGTTATATTTCCCTTATTCCTGTATATAACAGGAAGAGTTACATTGCTCAAGAGTTTTGTTATGTTGTTATTGTTTTTCTTTTATAAAAAAATTTAAATTTTCTCATTTACCATTTGTTAATTTATGTTTTCAGTTTTTAATTTTCCTGGGCACAGAGCAGGTGTATATATTTATGGGGTGCCTGAGGTGTTTTGATACAAGCATGCAATGTGACATAAGCACATCATGGAGAATGGGGTGTCCATCTCCTTAAACATTTATCCTTTGAGTAACAAAAAATCCAATTCCACTCTTTAAGTTATGTTAAAATGTACAATTAAGTTATTGTTGAATTTAGTCACTGTGGTATGGTATTAAATAGTAGGTCCTATTCATTTTTAAAATTTTTTTGGTACTCATTAACCATCCCCAGCTACCCCGCAGTCTCCCACTATGCTTCTCAGCCTCCGAAAGCCATCCTTCTACTGTCTATGTCCATGAAATCTAATTGTTTTGATTTTCAGATCCCACAAATAAGTGACAACACGTGATGTTTGTCTTTCTGTGTCTGGCTTATTATGTTTAACATAATGATCTCCAGTTCCATACATGTTGTTGCGAATGGCTGAATCTCATTCTTTTTTTTATGACTGAATAGTTCTCCGTTGTGTGTATGTACCACATTTCCTTTGTCTAATCATCTGCTGATGGATACTTATGTTGCTTCCAAATCTTAGCTATTGTAAACAGTGCTTCAACAAACATAGGCTTGTTGTTTTCCTTTTAAATGCAAGTCTATTTATTACTATGATCTAAAATACTATTGCTTAAAAATATTGACTCTTTTTTCAAGAGGATCAGTGTGGTTGCAGACAGAAAGTGTAACTCAGAATCAACAGAGATCTGTTGATCCCTATTTTATACATGCCCATATGATGTCTGACACTAAGCAAACTGTAAAGTGGGAACCATTTTATATTTCATCTGACTTTTTTCGGACAATCAAAACATTGCCTAACAATGGTTTACAATTTCTATTTTAATACACTGCCTGTGATATGTGCAAGTTTCTACAAACAAAAGGAACCCCACAAATTTCAGCAGGTTGACAGTCTGAAAGGGCCATCTCCTCAGAGTGCTGAAATCAGCAGCATTTGAACAAAGCAGCCTGTCCTTTTAAGAAAAATCTCTCTATAGAAATGCTGTAATTTCCCTGTTACAAAGGAGCCTTTTTCAGAGCACGTAAAGTAGCAGTTTGTTCAGTGTGACCTCTGCTTTCATTCTATCAAGGTTGTATCTGATTACAATGTAAGACAGATGAAGGGGACGCCGTTCTAGGCAAAGAAGAAGAAAAGTTTTAGTCTTGGGTCACTTGCAAAAGTGGTTCAACACTTTCATTGGCAATGTTTTCAATATTTTCAGGCCTGGTTCTCCTATGTAAGCTTGAAAAGATCTGTCTGGGATATATTTTCAGGTGCTTTGATGTGCTTATTGAAAGTTGACCCACATGGGTGAACCCTGGGCTGTGTTTCTGCTTTACTTCTGAAAAACAAGACAGCAGGACAAGCGGGAGCCTCGGCAGGCATCCACGTCAGCCTTGGCTCCCCCTTTCTCTAGGGCCAGCCTGAGCTGGCCCACGGTCTATTAAAAGTCATGGCAAAAATTGCAATGACTTTTGCACCAACCTTAATAAATCCTACGGGAATTGCTGTGACTTCTGAGAAAGCACCACAGAGCAGGAAGAAATACATATGCTATTTGTGTATCACTGGGGACAGAAAGTCAAGATGGTGAGGAGCCCTACAGAGCTGGGTTTTAAAATCTGTTTCTACTACTAAGTAATATTCTGTATTACTAGTAAATATTATGCACTGTTAGTATTCCACAAGGTCACTTCTGAGTGACCTTGGACAAGTTAATAGGCTCTCTGAACCTAAGTTCCATCCTCTCGGCACAGGCTTGTCAAGAGTTAAATGAGATGATGTACATCATTCTCTGGGCGCAGAGCCCAGTAGGTAGTAAGTGTTCAGGGAATGCCAGGTAGGATTACTCTTCACAGTTATAGTGATTTTAGGAAGGAGATAAGGCCCTGGGAATTTCTACCTCACTGAGAACCGTGGGAGGGAATGTAGTTTGTGTAATTGAAATGGCATGGACATTGGAGCTAGACCTGCATCCTGTTCCCAGTTCAGGGGCTTTGGTTCCATCTCTTCCTGACATGGAGTTTCTCAAGTGTTGAAATGGACATAATAATTCCTACTCCCTAGTGCCTGATCTCTAGGATGATCCATCAATGTTTTATAAACGCAAGGATGAAATAACAAGTATAAAGCATTTGCCGTGTAGTAGAAGCTTTACAAATGTCATCGAGTGCTTAGGGCTTGGATTATCTCCACCTCAGTGGGATACTGTGCTCTGGGAAGCTCTGCCTTGAAAACACATCCCAGTCCCACCCCTATGCCTTCATCCAAACCCTCAGCCCATGCTGGGAGCCGCAGACCCTTCCCTGGTATTCCTGTGGCCATTCTTAACATTGCCCTCCACTCCGCACCCAGCAGTCTAGAGGGATTGTTCCAAAAACACTAGCCAAATCATAATGCTCCCTTGCTTGAACCCTGCAATGGCTTCCTTTTGTTCTCAGAATGATGACTCATGGCTCCTGGCATGGCCTGGCCCCCAGCTGCTTGTCTAGCTTCATCTGAGGCTCATTCCAACCTGGCAACACCATCCCTGCTGTTCCTCTAATACAGCAAAGGCTTTGGCTGTTCCCGCTATCTGGACTTTTCTTTACCCACATCTTTTTTCCTCCCTCTTTCTCTTCACTCAGTTTTCAGTTCGCACATCTTCCCTTAAAGAGGCTCCCTAGCCACCAAGTTTCCCCTCCTTTCCCGTTCACTATCGACCATTACTGCCATATTGTCTCAATGACAGTTGTCACTCCTAGACATGCTCCCTCTTATTTACTTTTTTGAACATCTTTCTTGTATATCTTCCCCCCATGAAGTAAACCTCCTTGAGATCAGGTGCTGTGTGTGTGTCATTCACCCTGTGTCATCCATGCCTGCTTCAGGACCTGGCATATAGTAGGTACTCAATCGATGTCGGATTAATGAATATTGATTGCTCTCCATGTGCCAGACACTGGTTAAGGTGTTTGAGATTTAGAGATGAATGGCTGCTTTGTTCTCAAAACAGATACATATTGTAAGAGAGATAAGCATTGGTTACTATGGGGGGACACAGGAAAGACAAAGGCATCTAAATAAAGTGGCAGTGATGGTGGAGGCGGCAGAGTCTTCCCTGGGCAACCAGTAAGGCCTGAATCTTAAAGACCACACACCAAATTAAAACATCCATCCCCCAGATTGTTTTAGCAGGTAAAAGTTGATTGCATATGAAAGTACTTTGTAAACAAATGCTTGCTATTAATATAATGGCTGCTAGTAATCTCTATATAAGGATGTGCATTTGCTCTTGCTCCTCTGAACCTCATAGTCTATTTCAGGTTGATGTATTTCTTTTCCCTACCCCTGCAAAGAAAGCCCCAAACTCCAACCTCAAGCCTTTACATTCAGGAGGAGACCATGGGTGGCAAGTTTAAGACAGAAGAGAGGCTGGGTATGGATGCAGCCCTGGGAAATAGCTATTGCTCCTGCTGCTGCAAGAACGGCAATGCTGGCTGCCAGAGCCCTCCAGCACCTCAGTGTCGTCAGGGGAGACACTGGTGAGAGGCTCTCACAGAGAAACACAAGAAGAATTGCTGTTAAAAATATTGTGACAAGCTATATGAAGCACTGAGGGATATTCCCGAGTTTCTCAAGAGTGAGGCAATCGCTCCCACAGACATAAAAGTGCCTTGGCAAGCAAGGACGGTCAATGTAATAAAAAAGGGGGAAATGTTGTCTAAGCTCATAAAATAGGGGGGGTGATTGTGTAGTTACAGTCCTTCATAAAATCTTTCAACACAGGAGAGGGAGAGAAATTGGGTCAGCAGACGATGCCTCCATCATGCTCGCTAACTTAGACAAGATTGGTAAGCCGAAAAACAACAGGACCATGTCATTATTCTAGTGAATAAATATGGGTCTTGAGGGAGTGAGCTCCCTGTCATTTTAGATTCAGCACAAGACATAGTCCAAGAGTAGAAAACTTAGTGGACTAAGATCAAGAGACCTGGGCTCAGGACCTATTTTTTTCTGAGTTGTTGCATGGCTTTAAATAGTTGCTCAATGTGTTTATTAGTCAGGGTAATTAACCCTAGTTGCTGTAAGAAACAACTTCATACTTTTTACAGCCTAAAACGATAAATGTTTATTTCTCTCTCATATCACCATGTAATGTGGATCGGCAGAGGGCTTTGTTCCACCTGATCATTCAGGGACGCAGGTTAATGAGTACTGCCATACGCAGTGCATGATTCTCAAGGTCATCCTGGGTGTTAACTTCCAGCCTGCAGGTAGGAAAGAGAGAGGTAGTATGGAAGACCACACAGCAGAGCTTAAAGATGTGGGGACTTATAAACAAAAATTACCAATTATTTCTTTCTGCTCATGTACAATGGTGCAACAGAGATAGAAATTACACAGTGAAGTCTTCCATTCATAAAAGGAGAGAAAAGAAGGCATATAACACTTGCTGGACCATAGCAAGGTGGAAATCCTGCAGAGCAAGGCAGGCATTTGAAGCTTTCTTGTCCTAGCAGAGGGTGGATTACCTAGACTTTTATTCTGCTCTTTCCATAGAACTACCATGTTCGTTTTCCTCAGTGGCCCTGACTTAACTCTCTGGGAGCTTTCATCTTGTTTGTTATCTTCCAGGAGCACATTTGAAGTAGGTATTGAGAAGAAGCTCTTCTTGAGGGCTGTATAATTTTTGGAGCTTGCTCTTTGCTTATGGAAGGCTGGAGGTTCAATGGTTTGTTTTAATGGTTGTTAAATTGTCACATTGTCAAGGATGTTTTTGTGTCTAAACTTGCGGTTTCTTTGATAATACTATCCTCTCAAAATCTTAGTCAACTTCTGAACTATTTGCTTCCAGTCAGTTCCACGTGCCAATCACCGCACCAAAAGATCTTTCTTGTATGTATTTTTCAAGCCTACCTTATTTCTTTGCTTCCTCCTTCCCATGCCTTTCTCTCTCAACTTCATAGTACACTGAGACTATCATAGTTATGTGAACAGGCCACATTCTTAATCTTATCTTTGTTGCAAAGTTTGGTTTGTTTGCTTGTTTACCTATTTAGATCAAAGATCGTCTCAATCTTATTTTCTGCCATTTGATTCCTGTTTAGAATCAGTCAGATTTTCTAATCCTTCAAGGTCCCATATTTCTGGATTCTATCCCTTTTATTTTTGCTTCTAAACCAGCTTATGGTCCCCAGAGCACATTTTGTTTTTGTAATGGTTTGTCAGACAGCCAATATTAGCCAAGCACTCCCAACATTTGGTTTTCCACTGGAGATGGGGCCATTACCACCTTCAAATCTAATTCACATCAGATGTCCGGTTTCTTGGATCCATTTCTGTATCAAATGCTGAAACTGGATGCGTTTCAGGAAAAGATAAATCCCTCCAGGTATTCTGAGCAGGAGGGGATTTAATACAGGCAATTTATATTTTTCTCTGTCATTGGAAATGCTAAAGAAGAAAGGTCAGGATCCACTGCACTCTCATCCAAACACTCAGTGAGGGGAGAAAGACATAAAAAATTCTGATGTACATTATGTAAGGGGAAATTCTGGAGCAGACTGAGTGTGTATAGCTGGGCAACGTGGTATAGTCTAGGGGAGGAGGAACCTATCCTGTTTCCTTTGCCTAGGCTTCTGTAGTATATGAGGGACTAGCATTCCATATTTTCCTGATACCAGGGTACCATGACCATTGCCTTGTATAAGCTACCCTGATTAGATGCTGGGTGATAAAACTTATACATAACAACAGAGTTCTGATAGAAGTATAGTATCTACATTCAAAACTAATAAGTATAATAGTTCTCCATTACTTCTGAGATAGAATTACTCAACAATAGATAGAACTTACTTAACAATAAGTATAATAGTTCTCCATTACTTCTGAGATAGAATGTCTTTATATCATGACACATGAAGGTATTCATGATCTGTCCTCTCACTTCTTAAGTCTTTCTCCTTGTTGGGTACCTGCTCCATATTTTATTGCTGTCATACAAAATAAATTTGCATTTGTTAATAATGGCACATTCTCTCAATTCTCCTTGCCAGTCTGTGCCCATAACCTAGAATGCCCTTAACTTGAGAGCTCTCCTAATCTGGAGAAAAATGTTAACAGAATATTTTGAACTAAATAAAAATGAAAATACAACTTGTCAGAAATCAGTGCAGTAAAAGCAGTGCTGTGAGAAAAATATATAACATTATATGTGTATATTAGAAAATAAGAGAGATTTAAGATTAAAAAAATCTAAGTCTCCACCATAAGAGACTAGAGAAAGAAGAGCAACTTAAGCTTAAAGCAGAAGGAAACAAATAATAAAAGTTAGAACAAAAATCAATAAAATTGAAAGCAGGAAAACAATAGAAAAAAAGCTGATTATTTGAAAATATCAATAAAATCGATAAAACTCTATCCAGGTTAACCAAGTTTTTTGAAAAAGAGAGAAGACACAAATCACCAATATCAGAAAGAAAGAAAAGTCATCATTACTAACTGATGTTGAAGGATAAAAAATATTATGAATCATTTTTTGATGATTTTAGATGAAATAGTCCATTTGCTTGAAAGGACATAAACTACTAAAAGAGAAATAAATAGTTTGACTAGTCCTATATTTATCTATTAGATAATTTGAGTCAATAATTAATACACTTTCAAAAAAGAAAGTACCAGGGTCAGATGATTTCACTGGTGACTTCTATAAATGTTTAAGCAAAAAAAAAGATACCAATTATCCACAATATTTTCCAGAAAATAGAACCAGAAAGAAACTTTCTAACTCATCCTATAAGGTTGGTATTGCCCTAATACCAAAACTACAATAAGAAATTACAACAAAAGAGAAATATAGATGAACAACTCTCATAAACATAGATGCCAAAATTCTCAACAAAATATTAGCAAATAAAATGCAACAATGGATAAACAGAATTATACACCATGACCAAGTGAGATTTATTCCAAATATGCAAAGCTGGTTCTACATTTGAAAATAGTCAATATAACCACTATATAAACAGGCTAAAGAAAAAAACTATGATCATATCAACTGATGCAGAAAAGGCTTTCGACAATACACATTCATAGTAATACTCCCAACAAACTGGAAATAAAGGGAAAGTTTTTCAACTTAATAAGAAACAAATATGAAACACCTACAACTAACATCATACTTAATGAAGTAGAACAATGCTTTCTCCTAAGATTAGGAACCAGGCAAATATGTCCTCTCTCACCACTTCTACTCAACATCACACCAAAAAAATCCTAGGTAGTACAACAAGGCAAAGAAAAATAAACAAAGAAAAAAATAAAAAATATATAGCAGATCGGGAAGAAATAAACAAAACTGTTTTCATTCATAGACAACATATTCGTGTATGTAGAAAATCCTAAAGGATAGCCAAAATTTCCAAGAAATAATAAGTGATTATAGCAAAGTTGTTGGAAAACAGATTAACACAAGAAGTTAATTGCTTTTTTATATATCAACAGTGAACATTTGAACTTTGAAATTTAAAAATTAATATGACTTGTAGTAGCAACCCCAAAATAAAATACTTAGGCATAAAACTAACAAAATATGTACCAGACCTCTGTGTGGAAAATGACAAAAGATTTATGAAAGAAAATTTTAAAAGTCTAAATAAATGGAGAGATATTTTGTGATCCCAGATTGGAATATTCAATATTGTTAAGTTGTCAGTTCTTCCCAACTTGGTCTATAGATTCAAATATAATCAAATCCCAACAAGGTATTTTGTAGACACCAACAAAATAATTCCAAAGTATGTATGGAAAGCCATTGACCAAGTGTAGTTAACATAATAACAAAGAAGAAAAATTGTTAGAGGACTAATAAAATCTAATTTCAAGACATACTATAGTGTGACAGTAATTAAACAATATGGTAATGGTAAAAGAATAGATACATCAATCAACAGAGAGGAATAGAGCCCAGAAATGTGCCCAGACAAATATAGTCAACTGACCTTCAACAAAGGAGTAGAGGCAATTCAATGAAGAGAAGACAGTCTTCCCAAAAATTGGTGCTGGAAAAATTGAGAATTCATATCAAGTAAATAAAAAATAAATAAGCGTAGACATATGTGATAGCTTTCACTAAAATAAACTCAAAATGGAGAATAGAATGAAGTATAAATGCAAAACTGTAAAATTTCTAGAATAAAACATTGGAGAAAATCTACATTCCTTTGGGTTTGTTGATGAGTTCTTAGATACAATACAAAAAATTTATATGTCAACATAAATTGGTAAGTTGGACTTTATTAAAATAAGTAATTCTGCTCTGGGTTAGATATTGTTAAGAGATTCAAAAGCCAAGTCATAGAATGGGAGAAAATACTTACAAACCCTACCTAATAAATGACTTAACATCCAAAACATACAAAAAACTCTATAAGTCACCATTATAACAACAACTCAATTTTTAAAAATAGGCAATCAATTCAACACCAACCAACCAACCCAGTTAAAACATGGGTAAGGAACTTAAACAGATATTTCTTCAGAGGAAGCATACAATTGGCTAACAAGCACAAGAAAAGATGCTCAGTGTCACTAATCACTAGAGAAACTCAAAAACCACAGTGAGAGGCTACCTCACATCCATTAGGATGATTGCTATCCATAAAGCCAGAAAATAGCAAGTGTTGGCAAGGATGTAAAGAAATTAAAAACCTTGTATACTATTGGTGAGAATATAAAATGACATTTCTTGATGAATAAGCAAACTGTGATACATCCATACAATGGAATATTATTTAGCAATAAAAAGAAATAGATCATCAAGGCACAAAAGACATGGAGGAAGCTTACATGTACAGCTACTATGGAAATCAGTATAATACTTCCTCAAAAATATTAAATATGGAATTATCATGTCATCCAGCAATTCCACTTCTAGTTATATACTCAGAATAATTAAAAGCAGGTACTCAAAGAGGTATTTGTATGCCCATGTTCATAGTAGCATTATTTGCAACAGCCAATATGTGGAAGCCACCCAAAGGTTCATGAACAATCAGTGAATAATCACAATGTGCTCTATACATATAACGAAATGTTATTAAGCCTTAAAAAGAAAGAAAATTCTGACATGTGCTACAACATGAACTTTGAAGACAATATACCAAGTGAAACAAGTCAGACACAAAATGTCAGATTATTTTATTATTCCACTTATATGAAGTTCCTAGAGTAGTCAAATTCATAGAGAAAGTTGGATCATGGTTACTAGAAGGTATGGTGAAGAGGGCATGGGGAGTTATTGTAAAATGAGTATAGAGTTTTAGTTTTAGAAGATCAAAAATGTACTAGAACGGATGTTGGTGATAGTTGCACAATTTTATGAATGCACTTAATGCCATTGAACTGTATACTTAAAATGATTAAAATTGTAATTTTATGTTACGTATATTTTGCCACGATAAAAAGTAAACAAAAGATCTAAACATACACATCACCAAAAAAGATATACAAAGGACAATGAAGCATATGAATAGATGCTTAACCTCATTGGCCATTGGAGAATTACCCATTCAAAATGCTGGTAATACCAATTGCTGACAAAGGTGTGGAGCAACAAGAAGGCTCATTCATTGCCGGTGAGAATATGAAATGATACAGCCACTGTGGCACTTTCTTACAAAGTGAAGATCAGTCTTACCATTTGATCTAGCAATTGTGCTCCTAGGTAAATAACCCAATTGATCTGGAAACATACGTTCACATTAAAAAATCTGCACATGAAAGCTTGTATCAGCTTTATTCATGATTGACAAAAGCTAGAAACAACCCACTTGTTTTTCAACAAAACGACATTTCTTGATGAATAAGCAAACTGTGATACATCCATACAATGGAATATTATCTAGCAATAAAAAGAAATAGATCATCAAGGCATGAAAGACATGGAGGAAGCTTACATGTATATTGTGAGTGAAGCCAGTCTGAAAGACGGTATACTCTATGATTCCAATTACGTGACATTCTGGGAAAGAAAAATCTACAGAGAAGGCTAAAGAATCAGTGATTGCCTGGGGTTTTGGAAAGCAGGAAAAGGGAGGGTTGCATAGGTAAAGCAGAGTTTTTTTTTAAGGTGGTAGAACTATTCTGGATGGTATTGTAATGATGAATACATGACACTATGCATTTGTCAAAATGCATAGAACTTTACACACAAAAAGTAAACATTAATATATGCAAGTAACAGGAGGTCAGTAGATGACAGGATGGAATGAAGAATGTGATGAAACACTCTAACTGTGTTACAAATATATGAGGCAACCTCACTGAAGGAGGCAGGGAAAAAAGTTACTAACCTAATACACTTTAAAAATGAGTGGAATCTGTTAAGACCAAAGACAATAAAACTACACATAAACATCGCATTCTAGTTCATAAAGTTGCTCCCTATGGGGTTAGAGGTCAAAAATTCTGATATCACCATCATGAATACTGGAATGTAACAATTAAGTAAACGGCTGGTGAGCAGTAGGAGTCAAGTTACAGATTAATAGAGCGGGAGGCTAGAATGATGCAGTGATGAATTAGAGTTGGAGACATCCATATGAACTCATGTGTAGTTTAATGCAGATACAAGTGGTTATATTAGAAATATTTATGGATACGTGTACATAGATTGGTCAGTATAAACAATGGATATGAGTACACACACACACACACACACACACACACACACACACACACATATATATATACACACACACATGTATATAAACATATATTCCTTCTTTTGTCAGTTGAGAAGACCTAGAAGCAACAACACTCTGGTAGTAACAGCATACCTAGTGCCCAGATCTTGGCTGCCAATACCATTCTCCAATAAAAGGAATCAGAGCTCCTTGGGGAAACTGATTCACGACTGGGCAGTGAAAATATGAAATAAACCTTGTAATGACAAAAAGCAAGAAAATGTTAAAAAACAGTTTATAATGATGAAGATCTATCAAAGGGACACAGGAACCCACTGAAAGAGCTCCCGGTGACCAAAGCTGGAAGAATTTAAGCAAAGGAAGGAGGGGAGGAAGGGAGGGAGGCAAAGAGAGAGGAAGGGAGGAAAAAAAATTACTGGATTATAACCCAAAGAATCAAGTAAATATCCACGAGTCCACACTGATCTAAATAAATAAATAAATAACGGAGAATAGAAAAACCTTCAGTGCAGAAGAATTCTAAATAATTTATATTGATATTCTGCCCTCAAGGAAGTGGAGCATAACATCCCACTTACGTGTGGACTATACGTAGTGACTTTCTTTCAAACAGTATAATAAGGAAGTGTGGAATGAGTGACCACAGTGGAAAAAGCTGGCAAATACTACCTTAGCAAGGTGATCAAGGTCAATATTAGTGGTGGTAAGTCGTGTTGATAGTATATACCCCTGACATATGATGAAAATGGCACTTTACCTCTGTAGTCTTCCTCCTCAAAACCCATAATCCCAGCCTAATCATGAGGAAAATATTAGACAAATCCCATCTGAAGGACAAAATGCTTGACCAGTACTCTTCAAAACTGTCATGGTCATTACAAACAGGGGAAGTCTAAGAAGCTGTCCTTGTCAAGAATAGCATAAAGAGACATGACAACTAAAATGTGGCTGGGGCAGATTGTGGATGGTATCCTGGAAGATAAAAAGGTCATTAAATAAAAACTAAGGAAATCAAGTGAAATATGGACTTTAGTTAATAATAATGTATTATTGCAAAATACTTTCTTCAACAAATGCTTGCATGTAGGGCTATCATACAAAAAAGAATAATGCTCTGCTTAGAGTAAGTGGCCCTTGAAAAGACCTGGTGGATTCCCTTGTGATTCTTGAAGCACAACTTGAAGTTTCTGGACTAGATGGTTTCTATATTCCGTTGGAGCACAGAAGATTATAGAACTGACATGCTAGGAGGTATTCCAACCTGCCAGATTATCTCTTAAAAAGAATTTCTGGGCTGGGTGCGGTGGCTCACACATGTAATCCTAGCACTCTGGAAGGCTGAGCGGGGGTGGACTGCCTAAGCTCAGGAGTTCGAGACCAGCCTGGGCAACACAGCTAAGCCCCGTCTCCACTAAAATACAAAAGAAATTAGCTGGGCATGGCAGTGTGTGCCTGTAGTTCCAGCTACTATGCAGGCTGAGGCAGGAGAATTGCTTGAACCTGTGAGGCAGAGGTTGAAGTGAGCCAAGATGGTGCCAATGCACTGCAGCCTGGGGGACTGAGCAAGAGAAGAACAGTTCTAATGAATGACATCCCCAACACTGGAGTTGTGCAGTGCACAACCTGTACAGACATACACAGCAGCCCTGAATGGGATGTGCATCAGTGTAAGGTTCTCACTTTGCTATCTTGCAGGGAATATCCTTTATCTCGTATTGAATTATTTCTCCTTTATGGGGGCTTTGGAGGAAACGCTGACATATTCTTTGTGATATTATATGGTAGACTTTTTCTTACTATTTGTTTTTTGTGTTCTCACTTTACAGAACACAAAATTGTCAACCATATGAATATTCTTTGAAATTTTACTGATCCATCAGATTCCAAAGTCTGGGAACCCCTGACCTTGTGCACCCTTGTATGGGTGGTAGGTAGGACTGCTTGTTCCTTATGGCCTCTCCAGGGGAGAGTGCTCAGGCTGCAGCAGCTATGCCATTGCCAGCTCATGTCAATGGCAAGGATGGTGAATTCTCCTCTTTAAATTGGTCCCAAACTAGCTTGGTTCTTCAGAAACGATCAGTGAGGAGGACGGATGTATTTATAGTAAAAAGGCCTTTGACCTGAGAGGTGGAGAGTCTTGATTGGGATTCCAGGTTTGCCCCTAAGCACCAACTTAATTGGTCCTCCGTTTACAAATCAAAACAGGAAAAATAAGACCAGCTTCTGTGGACTTGCATGGGTATGGTGACATTCAAATAAACTAATACATGCAAGTGCTCATTGAATGTAAAACATCCTAGGTATGTAAGTTAGGGCTGAATTGTCAAAAATAGCAATAATAATAATGTGGTCATTACCACTGGTGTTCCTCCTGTGGGCTCCAGGGTTGCCCTATGCCAGAGGCCCCTGGAGAGCATCTCTCTACTGGCTGTGATCCCACTAGTGTCCTCTGAGGTCATATCTGCCTCTGAGACCCACTTAGCGCCCTTGTCTTTTCTTCTGCAAAGTCAAATGTTAATATGCTGAGCTCCTTTGTGCTTCTTGTTAATAGAAGTCCTTGTCTTTCAGCAGTGGCCTTGCCTGCTGTCATCAGGAAGGGACATGTAGGGACATTTTGCATTACTCCAAGTGACAAGCTGGAAGCATATCCCCCCTCACTAGCCTTGAGTTCACTTTCTGGCAAGAATAACTGAAAACATGAGCGTAAAGACTTAGCCCCCATAGCTCCATCCTCCAATTTCATGGTCCTGTAACACAGTAAGTGTGTTCCACAAATAAATGACCAAATAAATGATGATGAGGCTGATGCTAAAGAACCCACCCCAGGTCCAAAGCACTGCCGTAAGACAGTGCATTAGCTTATATGCATAAAGTCATTCAATTCTTATCTCAGTCCTGTGAGGTAGGTACAACATGAGTCTCATTTTACAGACAAGGAAATGAGACATGATGAGATCCAAATTCATACAGCTAAGAAACTTTAGAACTGAGATATGTACACAAGCAATCTCTGGATTGAAAACGGGGGCACTTAGCCATTAAGCTACACTATATTGCCTTACAAAGAAAGGAAGGAATATGAAATGGACCAACTGCATGTTGGTTTCTGTCTGCCCTCAACAAGTTTCTTCTCTCAATCCTTCTGGTATTGCCTCACCAAACATCTCACAGGACACTGACATGCTTACTCCTTGGCACTCTTGGTCTTCATGATGACAGACGCGGCCTGTCTGGGGTGGCCTCTGTGAAGACTCCAGTTGCAGTGGGGGAGGCATGGCCAGGGCTGCACACTCCATGGAGCTGGTGGAAGCTGGGAACAGGTGAGAGCCACACTCTTTTCCAAGTTGAAGGGTCAAAAGCCCCACCCTCCCAGGTGCAGCTGCAGGCACGCAGCTGCAACTGCAGACTCAGGCATCCCTATGTTCCCAGAGCCCAGGAACCCCATCTCCCCCAACAAGTTTGTAAGTGCCTCTCTTGCTATCTGGCCTCTCTCTGCTCTGGTGTCTGTTCTAATTTTGGAGCAAAGCTGAGGCCGAGCCTGGGCACTGTCATGACTTGGCTGGATGTGCAGGCACTCAGGGCAGTGCTAACATGCCAGCCCCCTGCTGTCTCAGCCCTCTCCTGACTTTGGAGCCAATGAGCACGGGAGGGAGGCTGAGCAGGGCTGAGGGCAGCTTGGTGCAGGCCTGCAGGTGCCCCTCTGCACCAACAGCCTGGGCACTGTGGGCAGCAGGTTGATGGCAGCAGGAAGCAGACAAGCTTCTGGGCAGAGAGAAGTGGGTCCACAGTGAAGCCCCACTTTCAAGCCAGGGACAACCTGAAGCCTGGGGGCTAGGCTGTCAGTTCTGTGGACTAGAGTGAGAACTTAGGTGCTATTTTCCAGCCTGTCCATGGCTGGCCATGGACCAATCAGCATGCACTTCCTCTCTTCTGAAGCCCACAAAAACCTTGGACTCAGACTCGGACAGATGACAGGATGATCTGTAGAGGAGCTACCCATGGTGGGTCTTCTCTCTGCTGAGAGCTGTACGTTCATCAGGACAACCTGCCAGCAGATGGGAGTTACCCACTCCAGGTCTCCTGTCTGTTAAGGGTTGCAGACTCTACAGGATGACCTCCCTATGGAAAGGAGCTATCCACTTCAGGTCTCCTGAGAGGTGTTCTGTCACTCAGTAGAGCACCTCTGCACTTTGCTTGCCCTCCAATTGTCCATGTACCTCATTCTTCCCAGATGTGAGACAAGAACTCAAGACCTGCCAAATGGCAGGACTGAAAGAGCTGTAACACAAATAGGGCTGAAACATGCCCCCTGCTCACCATGTTGCCAGCAACGAGGAGAAAATAGCTGTGACCTTTTTGGGAATGCAGGCCCAGGGTCTCCCCGAGCCAGGGCTGTGACACCCTCTTTGGGGCTCTGTGATTCCTGCTGTCTCCAAGCTTTTGGGTGCCACTGCATTCGCTGGAGTCTGAAGTGGAAGCCATTTGTGGTACGCCTGGTCCAGCTGCAGCCTAGCATGGAGCCAGCACCTGTGCTGGTGTCTGGAGCTGCCCACCCCACTGCAGAAGCCAGTGTACCTCGCTGTGCACAGTAGTTGGACCCTGCACTCCCTTGCTCATGTACCGCTTATTGCTGTGTGCCCTTGGCATGTGCGGGATCTGGGCTGGTAGCACAAGCCGAGCACAGCCTGCCAGGCTTGAGCCCTGCAGGCCTGAGCAAAACTTGGGCAAAGGCACCACTGGCCACAGAGTCTTCCAGCTGGAAAAGCAACACCCCAGAGATCCCGTGACATTTTCATGTGATTTTTCTTTCGTCTGGAAAACACATGTCTAATTGACCTGGCTAAGTTCTAACCATCCTCATGACTCAGCTCAAAGGTCCCTTCCTCCAGGCAGTCTTCCCTGAACATTCTCCCTCTCTGGGTTCCCACAGCCCGTTGAGCTGTGGGTCTCATAGTCCTCATCACACCTACCTGTCTTTGCTTACATGCCTACTTTCTTCATGGCTAGATTCTGGCACTACCTTCCCTGTGTTCAAATCCTGGCTGTACTACTTGATAGCTGTGCGACCTTGAGGAGTTTACCTAAATCTCTTTTTCTTGGTTGGTTTATCTGTAAAATGGGACTGATAATGTATCAAGTGAATTTATTTTGAAAGCACTTACAGCAATGTCTGTCACATAGGAAGGGTTTTACATTTATTTACCACTAGACCTCAAACACCTTTCAAGCTGAGACCACATGTTATTTATGAACAGAGCTGGCATAGGTTCTGGCACGTAGTAGGTGTTCAACACACACTGGCAGATTAAATGAAGACATGTGGGCAAACAGCTCTTGGGAGAAGGCACAAGGACTCAAAGGCAAACCCAAAAGACCAAGAAAATCTCCTTGCTGAGGATAGGAGAGGAGCTGCAGAGTAAAAGAGGTCCCGGTGAAATCCAAGGCAAGCAGAGTTGGAGAGAGGAGAGTAGAGGGCAGCACTATGAAAGAAAGTCATAACCATAGCACAGATTCTTATAAGCATAATCATGGAGGCAGACAGGGATGAACATGGCTGCGAAGGCCAACATGAGGCACTAGTACATTTCCTATAGGAGTACAGTTAGGGGGCTTCTCATATGTGTGTTTTCACAAAGCCTGTAGCCATAAACTTCTATGTGTGTGTCTTCTATGTCTATCCTGGAGCACTTTTCCAGGAAGTATACTAATGAGTGGATGGCCAGGAATTGAGTATGCGTACTCTTTATTAGAGATGATAATGGCTCTCTAGGTCGTCCCAATTTACAATCCTAAGCTGGCCAGTTTTTAGAATATCTTTGAATGCTCATGTTCTGTGAACTTATGATCCCCTGTCCCCACCCCCACCCCTGCCATAACGGTCTTGCATTCTCCTGAAAGGAAGGCCAGCATCCAGGGACCTTGGGAGGATGCAACCATATTTTCAGAGTGACTTCTGTTTACCAGAGCCCAGCGAAGAACACAGTTTGGGAAGAAAAGTCACGACCACCACAAAGGGCTTTGTTTCCATCTCTGCCATGTTTCCCAAATAAGAAAAAGACTAACCAATGATAATAGCACAAGGAGGGCCACCATAGGCAACCACAGTGTGCTCTGGGCATCCGTGGTAGCAAGGTTCTCTAACAGTCACTGGTGTTTTCCCTTGGACAAAGGTACATGAAGGGTAGAAACCCTGGAAATGTAAGGATCAGAGGCACTTTAAAAAGTGGAATTCAAGATTAGGAGCCTCATGTTATTAGTGTGGGGTTCCATTCACTAAGGCTTCCCCAACCTGCCTGTAGTTTTCCCAGAGATGAGTTGGCTTTGGGACAAGCTCAGGTTTCTGTTCAGGCTACCTCACACACTGCTACAGATCATGGCCTGAATCATTATCTAAAAAAATGGTTAGCTGATCCTAAAATTCACAAAGAAATGCAGTGTTCCCAGAATAGCCAAAACAATCTTGAAAAGAAACAAATTTGAAGGACTTACACTTTCTGACTTTAAAACTTAACATGAATCACAGCAGTTAAGACTATGTGGTCCTTCCTAGCCTGAGTATAGATACAGATCAATGGAATAGAACTCAGAGTATGTCAATATGCCTACATATCTATGATCAATTAATTTTTGACAAGAATGCCAAGAAAATTCAATAGGGGGAATAATAGTCTTTTCAAAAAACAAATGATTCAGGGATACCTAAATATGTATATGCAAAATAATAAATTTGAACTTCTACCTCACATCATATATAAAAATTAACTCAAAATGGATCATAGACTAAATATGAATAACAGATCAAAATGTAGGACTAAAACTATAAAGCTTTTAGATGAAGACATAGGTGCAAATCTTTGTGATCTTGGATTCAGCAATGGCTTTTAGATATGGTACCAAAAGCATAGTGAAAAAAGAAAAAAAATCAATAAATTAGATTTCATAAAAACTAAAAACTTTTGTTTAAAGGACACTGTCAAGAAGGTTAAAAAATAACCCATAGGAAGGAATAAGATATTTGAAAATCACATATTTGGTAAAGAACTAATATCCAAAATACATTAAGTACTCTTATAACTCAATAACTGAAAGGCAAATAACCCATTTAAAAAATGGGCAAAGGATTTAAGTAGACATTTTTTTTTCAAAGAAAATATACAGATGATCCATAAGCATGTGGAAAGATGCTTAACATCAGGATCCCTTAGGGAAATATAAATCAAAACCGCAGCGATAGCACTCCACACCCACTAGGATGGCTAAATGAGCAGATAATAACAAGTACTGGTGAGTATGTAAGGAAATTGGAATTCCCTAATTGCTAGTGGGAATGTAAAATGGTGCACCCACTTTGGAAAACAGTTTGGTAGTTCTTCAAATTGTTAAATATACAGTTACCATATAACCTAACAATTCTATTTCTAGGTGTATACACAAAAGAATTTAGAACAGGTCTTTTAATAAAAACTTGTGCATAAATGTTCACAAGAATATTCATAATAGCCAAAAGGTTGAAACAACCCAACTGATAAACAAATGTGGTATATCTGTTCAAAGGAATATTTTCCAGCCATAAAAAGGAATAAAGTACTGGTACATGATACAACGTGAATGATCCATAAACTTATACTGCTAATTGAAAGAATCTAGACACAAAATCCATGTAAAACATAATTCAGTTTATATAAAATATCCATAATAAGCAAATCTAAAGAGACAGGGAAGAGACTAGTGGTTGTCAGAGGATGGGGTTGGGGAGTAGAAATCAGGACTGACCGCTAAGAGTACCAGGTTTCTTTTGGGGTGATGTAAATGTTCCAGATTTGAATAATGGTGATGATTGTGCAACTCTTTGAATACATGGTATATGAATTGTATCTTAATAATAATTATAATGAAAACTATTATCAGGCAAAAGCTCCCTGAATCCTTGATTTGATTAACTTCTAATGAATAAAAATGATTTTAAGACCAACATGATTTCCCAATAATTTTATTCTACTAAATAGGATGTTAAAAGAAAAGAATAACTTATGATTACTATCATCATTTTTAAAAGGAAAAGTATTTTCACATCAGAAAATGGAAAGGACATTCTCTTAAAGTTATTTAGATTGACTAAACTTAGCTTTATGAAAAACGTTGACATTCATTGATTGATTCCCAAGATGCTGACATTTAGTATACGTAAATACTTCACACTTAATATTCAGCAAGCACAAGACCTGGCTTTGGGCAGGGCTGAGTCGGCTGGAACCCGCTGGTATAGTGTGCTCACCATGAGGGCGATGTCCCATCGTGGGGACCTGCCATGCCTGCCAGCTGGGATAGATTGTGAAAAATCACACTTCAAACTGTACATTCAGAAATGAAAACAAACATGGTTGTTTCCTCATGAACAATACAGACCACTAGAGGGACAGCTGTTAAATAAGTAAGCACACACATAAATATGTAATTAAAGATTTTGACAAGTCCTCAGAGGACAAGAATTGGAATTTGATATACTAAATGATGGAGGCAACAGGAAAGGGCTCTCAGGCATTTGTTTTCTTCATTTTACCTTGGACTGTGAATATATCACAGATCTGCACTGGTCTGGATCTGGGAAACACTGAAATAGGTCAAAGCGATTCAGGAAAAATGCGTGAAGTGTCAAGTGTTAGATGAGAATGCTGGATGAGGACCGAAGCTGATTGCAGTAAAACACAGAGGCATCCCTTTGTCCTGTGCTACCGGTCTGGGGAAATCTTTCAAAGTGAGAAGCCAATCTGGTGGGAACAGTCGGACAAGAAGGTGCAATCTGGGAGCTTGTTACATTTCTTGTCACTCTCCCAGGGATACCAACAGCCCTTGCCTAACAGCCACCGCTGCTCTCCAGTCAGCCTATCTTCCTGGCAGGTGACGTGTTCCTCCAGCTGACGGTGGGAGAAAGAAGGAGAGAAGGGAAACGTAATGGAGTGCCTTCAGTGTCAGGCACCCTACCCGTGCTTTAGATTTGCTGTCTGCCCGTCTTGACAACACTCACCTGAGCTCCCTTTGATGGTGATGGAGAGTAGGCTGGGCCTGGGCTAGACGTGAAAAGGGAATTTGGTTTCTTGGAGCTGAGGCCTTGGGCTAAGATTTCTTTTTGAGTTGAGAGGAAAGCTAAGAGCTGCAACAGTGACCCAAGGCCAAGTCTGCGGGGAAGGCTGAAATCTCAATGTTTATTAAGCATAGAAGGACACCCCTTTCTTTTAGGCAGGAGTGTCATAAGTTGAATTAAGAGGTAGAAGCAGATGGGTGTTGTCCCTGTTTTAGAGAGAATTAATTTAATCCTCCATCCAGTAATTCTCATAGGTCTGATAAATTCAGTAGAATAACTGATGGACACTGCAAAAAAATACAAGTTGGTAATTTGTTCAAATTAACAAGACATTTGTTAGGCCAGGGGGTTGGCAAACCATGGCCCTTGGACCAGATCCAACCCACAGCCTGTTTTGTAAATATTGTTGGAACACTGACACACCCATTCATCTGTGTATCATTTATGGCTGCTTTCATATTACAATGGAAGAGTTGAATGGTTGTGACAGAGACCATAGGGCTGGCAAAGTCTGAAATATTCACTATTTGGTCTTTCACAATACAGGTTCGCCAATCCTGCTCTAGGTCTCTAACACACCTAATTTTCTCTACCTAGGTAGGTTGTGTTCATTCATTGCATGAATTCATGCAGCACATGCCAGTTGTAAGCTTGGTCTGAAATGTACCGGAGGCTGGGAAGGGAAAGCTAGAAGATCCAGCTCCTGCCATCAGAGAGCTCTGTGTTTAATGAGATGCAGATGATTGCTATGTAGGTGGTAGTTACTATGGAAATAATAAGCAGAATGGGCTGCTAGCCCAGGTGGGATGGGGGCTGGAGGTTGGGTGGGGGTCAGCCAATTCCCAGCAGCCTTGGGATGTCCAGGGATGAAACACTGGGGAAAAGTATGGGGCTGCCTTCAGGAGAAGGTCGGGCCAGACGTGAGAAACCCCTCTGAGAGTTGTGGGTGGTGAGCTTGATTATGACAGGAAGAACTTAGGAGTGCATCCTCAGCAGAGCTGGCTCAGCTTCCCTGGGGCCTCTACACCAGGGAATGGTCTCAGAAAGCTTCTTGCTGCTGATAGGTACCCCAGGCCTTACTGTATGTTTCTGTCTGAGGTTCTGGATGTTTGCGGTGATGACTTGGAAGTGATGGCTCTTGCCTGCCTCTTAGATCCTGGAGGGGCCTGGAAGGTTGCACTGACACCCAGAGAGGGCCAAATTCCCCTCTGCTCTCCTCCTGCCCTCTGTCAGGACTCACACATCTCAACCCTTTTCTGCCTGTCATTTCTCACCCAGGTGGTTCACTTCAACAAATTCTATTACCCGGTGTTTTCCAAACTTCCCTGTAGACAAGAATAACTTGGAACTGTTGCAATAACTAACAGATTAGTAAAAAGTGGCAGACTGCTGGGACCCCAGCTGAGACCTCCTGGTAATCTGTAAGTTTAACAAAGCTCCCAGGTGACTTTTATCAGGGAGTGTGGCACGCACTAGGCTCCTAACCATGTTTGGGACTGTGTGTGCTTTAAACTGCACCGCAGCTGGCCTGACCCCAACTTTACTACTTTCTTACTCTTCAACCTCTTATGAATTAGGGGACCAAGTTAAGCATTAGGTTTTCTCCTATGGAATGAGGATAAGTACAATGCCTCTCCCTTAGGTGCCTTTTGAACATAAAATGAGGTGTTTATGGAGCACCTAGAAAAGTATGAGGCATGGACTAAGCCTTTGGTAAATGTTAGTGTTTAGACACTTGCTAAGGAGTAACTGGAGAAGAACCCTGCTAAGTGCTGGGTAGTGAGAAGTAAATAAGATGAATGTTTTCCTCCTCACTACCCTTTGATCTTTCCAAACCTCTCATTTGACTTTTCCCTGTTTAAAATCCTCCTGTGATTCTGACCTAGCTCAACACCAGCAGTCTCAGTTCCTTCCTGGCTTCTTGTAAATTGTCTTAACGTTTTCCTACTTGCATGCATTGTTTTCCTGCCTCCTGAGCTTCCTGCAGATGTTGCTTCTACCTGGGATATGTGGAACTCCTTCCATTGACCTACTCCACAGGTCGCTCCTTGTCAGGTGTCAATGTTCAGCTTGGTTGTTTCCTTCCTCAGGTTAACACCCTTGATTCCAAGGCTAGGTTAGATGCTGCACATCTACAGGAGCCCCATAGGCAGAGAACATGCCAGATGCAAAAGCAGGTGGTTGGAATGAGCCAGGAAAGCCAGCAGAGGGACCGGCTTATGAAGGAGTTCACATGCCAGGCGGTGGTGTACACTGATGGAAAGAAGACACTTTCACGGAAGAAATGGAAACTTCCAGTGTGAGTTCCTAGAAATGGGAGATACTTGATGGGGGTCCCCTTCAGGGATCCCTGATGTCCAAGAGAAACACTGGATGCCTGTTAAAGGTGGCAAGACAGGTTTTGTTTAAATGACTGCAGTAGGAGAGACAGACTTCCCTGTGAACTGAGCTCAACTCCAACTAAGTCAAAGGTGGCTGAGCTTTGTAAAAGGAGGACAAAAGAGAGAACCGAAAGGAGCTATGGGAAGTAAAAAGGGGAACCGAAAGGGCATTTGGGGCTATGGGTAAATGGAGATTGTAGAAGGAGAGTAAGTGGGAAAATACCAAAAATGATACGGCAACGTGCTTTGGGACAACGCATCTCTTGTGGTTTGGCTGCCTTGTATTTTCTTGGGCAAAGACTTGGAATGGCCAAGAAACCTAAGTTTAAACCTCAACCTTTAAGACACGGTTTAGGTTTAGTGCACATGGAAGGCAGCCTGGAGTTTAGTTGAGTCTCTAAGCACAGTGCTCAGGCAGGTCCTTTGTGCCACAGAGGAGTTCACAGTTCAACCTGAAAGTTCTCCCCTGTATTCTCTAGAGGTCTAGAACTGCGAACAGAACCACTGGGAAAAAACAGTTTGGCTTCTCCCTACTGGCAGGATCAGAAACTAAGGGGAGGCTGGGAAAGCTTATTTAGAAAGAGAGAGAGAGAGAGAGAGAGAGAGAGAGAGAGACCGAGAGCAAGGATATGCAGGCAGAACCAGCTCAGTGGCAGTCGGAAGCTCTAAGCTGGGCATCAGTTGAAGTGAGGTTGGAGGAATGTTGGACCCCGCTACTTCTTACAGCACAGCACGTGATTTCTCCACACTTGCCCCCAGCCCTGAGGTTCCCTGCAACTAGTAGTTCTGGAATAACACAGTAAGTCTGTAGAAACAAACAAGCCCCACTCAGGGTGGCTTACAACAATAAGGTTCGTTTCTCCCTCCTGATGTCCGTCCCTCCTGGGTCAGCTCAGACCTTGTTCTGGCTGCTACTCTCTTACTTTCGTCTTTGCTCTGGGACCAGGATGAAGGTCTGGCCATTCCTGGGCAGCAGGAAAGGAGCAGGTGCCAAGGCACAGAAGCTTCTGAAAGAAGTGGTGAACATCATTTGCACCCATGTGCCACCGGCCCCAGCCAAGCTCACGGCCAAGCCTGATGTCCTTACAACAGGAGGTTTTTACCCTGTTTTTACATACTATGCAGCTGTTTCCAGCTACCACAATTCCAGGTCAGATATCACAGCTCTGCTGTTGTCTACATGGGAACACGTTTTGAGGTTGATGGCAGTATTACCATGTGGCTCATTTGCATGACTCTGTGTTCAGTGACACATGTGGCACCTAAAATCGTGTGTCAGTGAGACACAGGAAGTAAATCTTGTATGCTATTAGAGAATCATAGACCTCTGGATCCAGGATGACCTGAGGTGTATTGTCAATCCTTGATTTTTTTTCCTTTTACCTCCCACTTCTTTCTCTCCTCTTTCTTGCCTCTTTCTTTTTCATCTTCATCTCTCTTCACCTCCTTGTCCTCATTTTCCTTTACTCCTCTCTCCTCTTGACTTGTCTTCCTCTTTTCCCGCTCCTCCCTTTTATCCTTCAGAAATGAGGTCCAAATAAGTGAAATGACTTGCACCAGGTTAGCTTTGGGAACTAGTGATGCTACATCTCAGTCTAGAGTTTTTGCCCTGTTTTGCAGGTCTGCAATTTGAAGAACATTAAGCAAAATCATTTACAAAGCAAAGACCCCTTTGGCAAAACAAACAAATAAACCAAAAACAACCCTCACAAAAATGAAACCAAAAACATCTTTTAAAAAAACCTGTCCAGCTAATATTTTTAAGTTGCATGTCAATCCTAAGTTTGAATTCAAGAGACGCTCACCTGGGTAAGGCTGTACTTGGTACTCAAAGGCAAAGAGTTTGTTTCACTTTTGAAGCCCACATTGTGACTGGCAATCTCCCCTGGTTGAGGTGTTCTACAGGCAGCCCCTCCACTTGGTGAAAGTATTAAGCCTGTGTGATGTTTGCTAAAGGTAATTTGTGTCACAATAGCAGTTACTGTAAAACAATCACAATTTCAGTGGGATCCAGGAAAAAAAACAATCTGAGAAGCAATGCTTTTAGTGAGTTCACTAACTGTGTGTATGTTTTAGGAGCTGACAATCAAAGAAAAAGATGACAACCTTCTCTAACCTCAAAATGCCCTTCCTTTCTATTAAGTCACTCCTGTTGTTCTTAGCAAAACCCAGGAGAGATAATGTTAGAATAGGTCCACGTGGTGGCGAGCAATGGGTAACAATCCATTCATGCTGCCTGACAGTTCTCTGTTGGGAGAGGCTATGTAGAGGGAGGAGAAAGAGCTCTGAAATCAGGCAGATGTGGCACCACCATTGACATGACTTTGGGCACCTCTCTCGGCCTCAATGCTCTTACCTCATAGGGATAAGAATCCTACCTCAGAGGGCTCTTGAGAGAAATAAAAAGGGATCATTCATCAGAGGTTTAGCACACCATTGACCCCTATGCCGGATATAGTCAAAGGGGGAATAGAGGCAGCAAACCACCTGGTTATGTATGCACCTATGCACCAACCCTACATGACCTGCACATGAACCTCAGAACCTAAAATAAAATAAAATAAGCATCCATGTTATGTCCTGACAGCTACCCTCTGATAGCCCCCCATGTTTGCCTACCATAGGCCGCATTTCTTATTTATAATGATCATGCAAGGAAGGGAGGATGGAAGGAAGGTGTGCAGAAAAATAAGATCCACACTAGAGATAGTAATATCTCACGAAAATATGCAATAAACAATTTCCTACTCTAACAAACAACAACTGATTTGACTTGTTGAATTCTGGGGAATGGTCTTAAATGTGTCCTAGTTTAACTATGATTAGATGCACAAAGCCCCTCCACAACATCAGAAGAAGTGATTGTAACATCAGCTTGAATACTCTTAATGATCCAGAAATTACTCAAGCAGCTTGTCTTATTGTTGAACATTTTTTGACCATTCGAAAGCTCTTCTATATAGTGAGCCAAGGCTTGTCATTCTGTACCTTCTATCCTTGGCTTTTGGGGTTACTCAGAAAAGAGTCTGAGTCATATTTGGGATGAGTTTACATAGCTAGATAGCTAAGTAATAGATTCATTTAACAAAACAGTAGGTTTGCCCTTTTTCTCTTGAATTTTAATATTTTGAATGCATCTAAAGTACATTTAAAGCCTAGGGTCAATTTACGTTTTTAAATAGCTAATAGTTATGCCGTGGTAAGAAGTAGCATAGCATTGTGCTTACCTGGATGGGCTCTGGAGTCATGTAATCTGGGTTCAAATCCCAGCCTTACCATGGACTATGTGGCCATGGGATGATACATCACCTCCCTTAGCCTCCTCTTCCTCATCTATGGAATGGAGGTGATAATAATAGCTATCTTGAGCCAGATGCAATAGCTACATCTGTAATCCCAGCACTTTGGGAGGCCAAAGCAAGCAAACCACTTGAGGCCAGGTGTTCAAGATTAGCCTGGGCAACATGGCAAAACCCATCTCAACAAAAAAATATATATATGCAATAATTAGCTTGGCATGGTGGCATGTACCTGTAGTCCCAGCTACTTGGGAGGCTGGTTGGGAGAATTACTTGAGCTTGGGAAATCGAGGCTGGAGTGAGCTGTGATTGCATCACTGAACCCCAGCCTGGGTACCAAAGCAAGACCCTGTCTCAAAAAAAAAAAAAAAAAAAAAAAAAAAAAATTCTACCTGGGAGGGCTGTTGTGAAGATAATGACTTAATATATGTATAATGCTTACAATGCATTAGTACTATAGTAAGTACTCAATATATGTACAATCCTCTCCTTGAACACCTGCTACATGGTGGAAAGGGTGTTAGGGGCTTTATTGGAGGTTTACAAGTAACCTCAGAATAGCTTGCATAATAGCTGTTAATAAACTCCAGTTATTTCAATTATCTATTGCTATGTAACCACCCCAAAACACAGAGGCTTTATTGAGCTGGTAAATATCTTTAGGCATCCATTAAACAAATGAAGACATTGGAATCCAGTCACTGAATTTACTGAACTGGTATCTTATCTTTAGGTAAGTATCTACTAGCTTATTTAGAGTTAAATCAATTAATGTGTGCCAAGGTGTGGAGAAGCTTTAGACAAACAGAATGGCATCTGTCTCACATGAGGGACTTTTTTGGGTTTCCACAGAGAAGCAAGCCACTAAGGGTGCATTTTAAAGCCAAATACCATAGCAGGCACTGGAGCTTAATCTCATGGGCAAGCTCTGGAAAATGATATGGAACATATGCCTCTGCATTATTTTACTCTAGAGGAGAGGGAACTGGATATTTATGTACCAAATCCCAATAAGCACTGGGCAGAGCAGTGTTCCAAAGTCCTAGAAAAAGCCTTCTGCCCACAGACTGGCAGTTGGAAGTTGCCTTATGTGCCACAAGGCATACAGCAGGGCACAGATAGCATCCACTACAATCCCCCTGGACTAATTTTGAATCCTGTTGGAGAGAGTTGAAAGCAGTCTCTGAGTAAGACTGGCTTTGTGAGACTCTGGGCTGATGCAGAATTAGCATGGAGCCCAATGTCAAAGGCAGTAGCATTTCCCCTACTTCTGCACAAAAGACAGCACATTGGAAGGGTTGGGATCTTCAGCAGCCAACCCTTGCTGTGGACACTCAAGTCTTTAGGAGGGCCAATGGGAATTCTCTGGATGTCTTTGCCAGCATTATACATGGACAAGTGGGAGACAAAGCACATGGCAAACTCTAGTTATTTCAGTGATCTGCTGTGATGTAACCACCCCAAAACACAGAGGCGTAAAACAACCATTTCATTATCTCTCTGCATTCTATGGTGTGACGGAACTCAACAGGATGGTCCTTCTCCATGGTGCCAGCTGGGCCTACAGTCACAAGAGGGCTCAACCAAGCTAGAATATTCAAGGCAGCCAACCAAGGGTTGGAAATATCTAAAACTACCAAATTTTCTGTGGTTGAATAGACAACCAAGACACCTCACATGTTTAGCAGACGGTGTGGCTGTCAGTGGGAGCTCAGTGGGGGCTGGTGATTGGAGGGCCTAGGTTCCCTTCCATGTGGCCTCTGCACATGGCTTGAGTTTCTCACAGCATGATGGCTGGGTTCCAGGAGATAAAAGGGAAACTGGGAGTATTGTAATGCCCAGCATGGGAAGTTAGACAGCTTCACTTCCACTACATTCTAATGGTCAAAGCCAGTCACAGCACAAGCCCAGATTTAATTTTGAAAGAGATTTACACAAGAACAAAAATATTAAGAGGGAGTGATCACTGCAGGCCTTATTTGGACACTTACTATTATACTGGGTAATGAATCCGTCAGGTAGACTGGTTTGGGAAAAAAATGTATCTTTTACATGAGAAATAATTTTCATGGAGGAATTGGAAATGAGGCCCTGGAATCCTATGAGCATGAAGGCAGGTACAATTGAGCCAGTGGACATTTAGACATGTCTCCTGTAGGCAGGATTATATATTTCTCTTATTCCCTTTGCTCTGCTTGGCATACAGTGAAAATGAATGTTTATTGAGAAATGGAATTGATTACAGGAACATTTCTCCAAGACACATTCTAGCCTAAGAAGAAACGCATTTCTCAAACACTCTCTGGATACTAAGCACTTGGCATCCATTATTTCATTTAATTCTCATTCTGTGAGGCATGTACTGTTTAATCCCCATTTGACAGGTGAGATGTTGAGGCTCAGAGAGGATAGCCAGCTGACTTGTTCAAGGTCACACAAGGAAACATATCTCAGTGAAGACCTGAATGAAGATTCTCTGCTCCCAGATTCCAGGACTCTTTCCAATCTGACATTTTTCCCTTTATGGTATTTGGTGATACCACAATAGCAGATAGTGGGACAGATGCAAAATTGCTTTTGTTGGAGGAGTAAATATTATCTAATAAAAATCATTTGTCGAATGGAAATATATAAGACTACCAAATTCTCTGTGATTGAATGGCAGGTGTAGTGGGATTGAGGACGTGAGAGAGTTAGAAAGGCATGAGGTGCTGAGATGTGTCCGTTGGCTGCGAGATTCAGGGAACTGTGGCTCTATCACTCTCTGGTGTTGCTGCATGAATGAAGAAAGAAAGAATGAATGAATCAAATCCCCAGAGGCCAAAGGAATATAAGTTTCTACCTCTTTGGGACTTCCCTTTCCCTGCCACCCCTCCCCACATTATAGGGTGTCCCAACTCTGCCCACCATACCAGGTTGCAGGGACACCCCCCTGCTGAGGCATCAGCCTTTTGCTTGTCTGGCTCCCCTAGCTTGATGTGGGTAGTGAGCTTGGCTATTTGTTCATTTATCCTCAGCACTTGGTGCAGATCTTGGCAAGTAATAGGTACTCAACACATCACTGTTGAATGAGTGATGAATGCTCCATCTACAATACATCAAACTGGCTTTGAAGTTTTTTCATAGATACCCCCCAGATTAAATAAAAACTAAAGTTTAAAAAAATTTTTTTAAGGAAAAGCATATGTGGCTCTTTCTCTCAGGGACGGATCTCTACTCATATGAATAAAGTCTCCACCTAGCTTTACCCATTGCATGGAAATGAACCCAAATGCTAATTTTAGGGCTGGCCTATGTGCCTTCCCAAAATTAGTGCATCCTGCTAAGAAGTAGGTTTGGGCCCAACTGGAATAATCATGTCGAATTTCACAGCATGCTTTTCTGCTTGATGACTTTTTAAAATTTTGTTTTCCTCTTCTTTTTCCAGCTTATTTTCTCTTTGCCTCAGTTTTTAAATTTATTTTTATTTTCTGTCTTGCTGTGTTATGTGAAGAACTCCTCAAATTATTTTCATAATGAGGTTGGGTTTAAGCAAACACACAACAAACATGTCCTTCTGAATTCACAATGTCAAGCTTTAAAATGTTGTCAACTTTTCTTATCGTTTCCTCTCAATTCCCCAATGGAAACACTAACCTACTGATAAAGGTTCTTTGGCCAAACATTAGTCATGCTTTTGAATCTTCTCCTAGGCCTATCTGTTCACTTCCTTGTAAAATCCGATTTTAGCAAAGAACCCTGCTTAATTTAGCAAGAACCCACCACCCAAGCCCAATCCTTGATATGTGATCATACTCAACATCTGATCAGTTTCCTTATCCTCTTCCATCCCCCAGGTGGTATCTGAAATTTCTGACCTATCTGCAGTAAGAATCCAGTTTAGCCAGAATCTCTGCACCCCGTGTTTCCTTTTAGTAATTTTTTAATCCACTGGGCCCTACACTATTCCTTTGCTGTAAATTCCCACTTGCTCACGCTGTGTTCAGAGTTGAGTCAACATCTCTCTCTCACTGCAAGGTCTCATTGCGGAGGCCCCTATGTCAATGGCCATGGTCCTGAATAAATTCTACCTTACCATGCTTTGACAAGTGTTATTGAATAATTTTTTTTCTTTTATACTATCCTTGTCATTCCAGATGGTTCTTTATATCAGGGATTGCCACTGTAGATTTTAAAATCTTGTGACCATACCATCGATGAATTGGTTTATGACAACACCAGAAAATGTCAACAGAAGGACAGTGTTCCCAGCTTCTAGGGCTTCTAGTCCCAGACACCTAAAGGAATTATTGAGCTATAAATGTAAAATAAGGCACTAAGACTCTTTTATTCATCAGTAATTTGATAATATATTGGAATTTTCTATGAAACTGAAACATAATGTCATATTTTGCTCTTTAAATTTTTTGTGTAACCAAAGTAATAAACATCATTTATAAATGTTAAACATTTAATTTTTTTTAAGAGATGGTGTCTTGCTGTGTCATCAAGGCTGGAGCAAAGCATGGCTATAGCTCACTGCAGCCTCAGACTTCTGGGCTCAAGTGATCCTCTCTCCTCAGCCTCCTGAGCAGCTAGAACTACAGGCACATGCTACCATGCTCAGCCCATTTTAATTTAATTTAATTTTTTGGAGAGAGAGAGAGAGGGTCTCTGTTTATTGCCCAGGCTGGTCCCAAACTCCTGACTCCAAGCAATCTTCCTGCCTTGGCCTCCTGAAGTGCTGGGATTATGAAAGATTTATTTTTATTCTTTCGTCTGCAACTACAGTCTTAAACTCCCTATCATGGAAGAAATGGGTTGTATATCCCATAATTAAACAGTGTCACTGTTAGTCTGTTAGATATAAGGTAAAGGGAGGAAAATTCTTACTTGTCAGAAGAGCTTCTCTTCCCTGGACTCTCTCTCTTTCCCCCTCTATTAAAGACTTTAGTCCATTTAACCTGTGTCACATGCCTACCCTCCCTGTCCCTCTGAGGTATGCAACTTCTGGCATGGACTGTTGTTTATTTAGCAAGCTGTGAGTGGTCTGGGGATCTCCAAACCTCAGGTTTAGGAGGGAGTGCCCAGCCCTTGGTCTGGGTCTGAGTTGCTGAGTTAACGGCAATGAAATTCCCACCACCAAAATAAACCTTCTACAGCATTATTCATTTTTATGCCAAAAGTTTTTCTGTCTGCTTTTGTTCTAATAAACTTTGTACATGCCAAACAACAGGAAATGTGGAGAGGAAAAGAAAAAAAAATCCACATTTAAAATTCAATTTCCTTATCTTCTGGATTTTGTATATTATTATGAGATTTTTAATTAAAAGCTCAGCTCAGATTCAATTTCTCTATTAAATAGGGTAAAGGGAGATGGAACAGGTGAAAAATATGACTTAAGTTTATGAAAATAGGGGTTTCATTATTCTTTTTTCAACTAAAAGATGGTAACAGCACACATCAGATAGCTCTGGAGGAATTTTCTGGCTTTCTGTGTTTCAGGTCACTTTAAAGGAGGGATCAGCCTGGTCATGAATTGAGTTGGACTATTAAATATTTTGAAGGGAAGAGAAGAAAATCCAACCCCTGCAGCTCCTGTGGCCCCCCACTGGAGGTAGGGCAGGAATTCCTTCCTGCCCCATCCCACTGTTTCAGAGTCCTTCCCTCCTGTATGTCTGAGGGTCCCTGGGGTGTTTTCTCACTGTAGCTCTATCTCTTTCCCAGCTGGGGTTGGCATCTCTCATTCACTGGTGTTGTGATGGTGTCTCAATAGAACACCGCAGTTCTGGAAGCACCCTCATTGCTTGGGTCAGTGCCTTTTGTGGAGGAGGGAGGATGTTCTTCTTTTTCTGCCACCATCCCAAGTGTGTGGTTCTGTGAGGTTTAGCAGAACCTGCCCGCAGGTTTGAGCATAACACAAGGGAACTGCAATTCAGAGCACTTACACCGGATAAAGCCACTTTCATATTCTGTTGTTAGAGCCTCTCCCCGGGGGCTGGTCCTGTATTTAACACCTTATGACCATTCCTGGCCTATCTCACTAAGCAGAAGTCAAGCTTCTTCTCCACATTATCTCAGTGAGACACTGAGAACATCTCTGTTCCTCCACAGGGTCAAGTTCTCTCTTTTTCCTGCTGTAATAGCTGCCTGCAGACACATCTACTCTTTTTTCAGATTTGCTTTTTCCAGAGAAAGCCCACTGCCACTTGGAAGCCCCACATCCCCTTCCTCATGTGGCTTGGCCTTGTACTGTGTCTTCCAACAGGATAGTCCCATCAGAATACAGTTGTTCCAAAGCAGTACAAGGCTCCTAGCTGGTGATCTTCATCCTGGAATTGCCTGGTTCTATTTTACCATATACGAAGCATCAGCAACCTAATATGGGTTAATTGCAGATTCTGCTATACCTGGAGACACTGGTCAGGCACTCATGCCATCCCTGCATCTTGGGGGCTCAGTTTCTTATTCCCAGGGAGAAAATATTACACACCGACACACATATCCCACCAGGACAAAATTTAAAAATTCAATTCTAAAAGCCATATAGAGGAGAACATTCTAAGAAACACACACTGTAGACATTCAGCTCTGCCCACAATACATGTGCCTTTTCATACAGATTCAGTTAGCTCCTGGGATCCAGAGCATCTTAAACTCTTCACTTGAGAGGGGATCTTTGATCTATGTACACATAGCTATGAGCTGCAAGGAAGGGCAAGTCTGAAGGACAGTGCTCCTCTTTTCTCATCAGCAAGGTAGTTTTCCTACAACAAAGAATGGTCTGCTCGATAGGTGAATTCAATTGTTCACTTCTTGCAAAAAAAGAATTGATCAAAGCTTTGAAATGAGAGATTTCCTTAGGATAATGATTTACTGAAAGCTTAATATATAGATACCTCTTGTCCCTGCCCCTATATCATAGTCTTTGCAAAATGGAACCTCCTCCCAAGCACTGGCCTATAGGGGTGAGTTCAAACATGAGAAGTAGGATGAGACCAGGTGGAGGCTACACTTCCCCCTTTCTTTATAAAGCTCAGAGGTTACTGCTTCCTCTCCTTGTTTTTGTGTTTCTCCCCCTTTTCCCTCTCCATGTGTATGTATGTGTGTATGTGTGAACAAGAGAGCAAACTGAATATAAATTTCACTAAACATCTAGATGTTTTTAGAAATTTGTCATCACATACTTGATTGAAAGACATTTTCACTCAACACCTGTTTTTTTGTTGTTGTATCACCTCGGGGTAAGACAAATCAGATTTATAGAACTGGAAGGGAATATTTTGGTTCAAACATTTGAGTCAATTCACAATTATGTGCCACAGTCAGGCAACAGAAGGAAATAAAAGAGGTCCAAATAAGAAGGGAGGAAGTCAAACTATCCCTGTTTGCAGACAATATGATTCTATATCTAGAAAACCCCATAGTACTGGCCCAAAAGCTCCTTCTGCTGATAAACAACATCAGCAATGTTTCAGGATACAAAGTCAATGTACAAAAATTACTAGCATTCCTAGACACCAATGGAAGCCAAGTTGAGAGCCAAATCAGGAATGCAACGTTATTCACAATTACCGCAAAAGAATAAAATATCTAGGAATACCACCAACCAGGGAGGTGAAAGATCTCTAAATGAGAATGAAAAAATACTGCTCAAAGAAATCAGAGATGACACAAATGAATGAAAAAACATTCCATGTTCATGGATAGGAAGAATTAATATAATTAAAATGGTCAGACTGCCCAAAGCAATTTGTAGATTCATTGCTATTCTTATCAAACTACCAATGACATTTTTCACAGAACTAGAAAAAAATATCTAAAAATTTATGTTGAACTAAAAAACAAAAAACAGAGCCCAAAAACCCAAGGCAATCCTAAGCAAAAACAAAAACAAAAAAAACTGGAAGCATTCTGTTACCCAACTTAAAACTGTACTACAGGGTTACAGTAACCAAAACAACATGGTACTGGTATAAAAACAGGCACATAGACCAATGGAGCAGAAATCAGAACACAAAATGAGGGCACACACCTATAATAATCTGATCCTTGACAAAGCTGACAAAAGCAAGCAATCAGAAAAGGACTTCCTATTAAATAAATGGTGCTGGGGATAACTGATGAGCCATATGCAGATAATTGAAACTGGAGCCCTTCCTTGCACCATATAAATTCAAGATGGATTAGGACTTAAATGTAAAACCCAAAACTATAAAAACTCTGGAAGACAATCTAGGTAATACCATTCTGGACATAGGAGCTCTGGGTATAGGAACTAACAAAGATTTCATGATGAAGACTGCTAAGGACATGATCCTATTCCCTTTTCATGGCTGTGTAGTATTCTATAGTGTATGTGTACCACATTTTCTTTATCCAGTCTACCATTCACAACAAAATCACAACACAACAAAGTTAAAACAAAAGCAAAAATTGACAAATGGGACATAATTAAACTTAAGAGCTTCTGCATAGCAAAGGAAAGAATAAACAGATAACTAGATAATGGGAAAAAATTTGTGCAAACTATGCATCAGAGAACGGTCTCATATGTAGCATCTCTTAGGAACTTAAACACATTTACAAGAACAACCCCATTAAAAAGTAAGAAAACGACATGAACAGACATTTTTCAAAAGAGGACACACATGTGGCCAAGAGGCATACCCCCAAAAGCCCAATATCACTGATTATTAGAGAAATGTAAATCAAATCCACAATGAGATACCATCTAACGCCAGTCAGAATAGGTATTATTAAAAAATCAAAAAATAACAGACAATGGCAAGGTTGTGGAGAAAGGGGAATGGTTATGTATTGTTGATGGGAGTCCAAACTAGTTCAACCATTGTGGAAAGCACCATGGCAATTCCTCAAAAGGCAAAAAAGAAAACTACAATTCAACCCAGCAATCCCATTATTGCATATACACCCAAAGGAATAGAAGTCGTTCTGCCATAAAGACACATGCATGTGTATGTTCATTGCATTACTATTCACAATAGAAAAAAAAACAAAAAACAAAAAGCAAAAAACATAGAATTGGCCTAAGTGCCCATCATTGGTGGACTAAATAAAGAAAATGTGGTCCATATAAGCCACGGAATACTATGCAGCCATAAAAAAGACAAGATCATGTCCTTTGCAGAGACATGGATGGAGTTGGAGGCCATCATTCTTAGCCAACTAACCCAGGAACAGAAAACCAAATGCCACATGTTCTCACTTAATAGTGGGAGCTAAATGATAAGAACACATGGACACACACAGGGCAACAACACACACTGAGGCCTGTCAGAGGGTGGAGGGTGGGAGGAGGGAAATCAGAAAAAATAACTAATGGGTACCAGGCTTAGTACCTAAATGACAATCCATACAACAAATTCCTGCAACACATATTTACCTATATAACAAACCTGCTCATATGCCCCTGAACCTAAAATAAAAGTTTTAAAAAAAGAAATAAAGACAATTATTTGCCACATATAATGCATCATATCCCTTCATTCCCCAGTAAGAATCCTCTCTTGCCCAAGACTCTAATGGGGTGGACAGTGCCATGCAGGTTTGGACTCCCCTCATGCTGGTGTTTCTCCTACCAAGTTGACATCATGTATCTTTCTGGTCCACCCTGATTCCTTGATACTTGTAGACTTTTCCTCAGCAAGGCCCATGAGCAACCTGGAAACACAGAGGGGATAGTGCCCACAGGGGCACCTCTAGAACAGGTGGGTATCGTGCTTCTCCTGGTTAGTCCTTGGGAGGAAAACCCTCAGAGGCATCCTGGACACTCTTCTGCAGTGCTCAGGAAGGATGGCCCCATTTGTCCATAGCAGTCGGCCCCTGACGGACCCTGCCCTGGCTCTTCTTCCTTCCCTTCCTGTCACTGGCCCTTCACTCCTGCTCCTTGGATTCAATCTCAACTAAACCACCAGCTCACACGTCCTTTTCTCAGGCTCTGGTTTCCAGAGGAAGCTCAAACTAAAAGAGTTGGTACCAGGAATGCTCCTAGAAACAGTTTTTCAAGGTAAGGCCCTGGAACTGGAAAACTCACTGGTGAGATGAAAGCCCCAGCAGTAGGTGAGGTGATGATAACCACTTGTGTGCAGTAACACTATAATGTTGAAGACTGGCAGTGGTAGCGAATCAGAATGAGGTACAGGTGGAATTATAGGAGAGCCAATGAAGAATGGTAATTCCTTGGGCTGGGAGTTACTTTTTTTTATTTCTAGCTGTATTAGTAGCCTTGAGGGAAAAAAAAAAAAACAAAAAACAGGTTCAGGACAGCTATCTGTCAATTCAAAACTCACAATGAAAACTAGAAAGTCCCTATGGTCTATTGTAAGAAACCCTTACCTCTTGCAATTGTAGAAAATATTGCACTAAAAATTAGACCTGCATTTCATTGTAAGCATGATGATCTGCAGATAAATCTCAATTCAGGGCATCAATAGGTCTCCTCTGTTAATATCAGGACCCCAAGACCTAAATTGGATGGAGAATCCAAGAATCTTTAACCTCTTGATTTCCCTAAAACCCCTGCACTGGAAGAAGCCCAGATTTCTCTCTTATTAGAAGAGCAAAATCTTTCTTTCTTTCCTTTATTTTATTTATTGGTTGATTGATTGTCTAGAGACCCTGAAAACCTTACACCTGAGGCCGGTGCCTCACAAAATCAAAATAGTTGTTCTCTTCAACATCCAGCTGCCTCCTATCATGGCTCCAGGTTAATAACTTGAGGAATTCAGTCTAGTATTAGACTAGGAGGAAATAACACAAATGCAAAAAAAATAAAAATAAAAAATGACAGGAGTTAGCCAGTATATCAACTGTCAGAAATCCTGAGAAAGCAAGCAGGATTGGCACAGGGAAGGCAGAATTTAAGTCTGGATGGGGGACAATTTATTGAAATGTGAATACTCTCCTGTGCCTCAGGGTTTAAATATCTTGGCAAAGATACTTAAAGCTGGCCCTCATACACTGTGTTAACGGCTTTGTGAAGTTTGAACAATATGATGGGTTATAGGAAATGGGTAGAGAATATTGAGGTCAAAAGGCTCACAGAGCAGGGGTGTTAGAATGGGTTATTCTATAAGAATAGAGAACTCACTACCTGACTCTATTGCTTGAAAAAGTCCAGAGAACAGCCTTTTCACTTAGGGAATAAGAAAAGTAGCAGGGCACTGGTTTTGTTGGGGATCTCAGGGGTCAGGGTTTCACCATGGAAGATGCTGTTATGGAATGAGACTGCCCAGTGTTAATGGGATGGTCCAATTCTGGAATAGCAGAGATGAGATGGCAACACTTAAACATCAGAGGCAAAACAGTCATCATCACTGTCATGAACAGTAAGAGGAAAGGACAACTAGTGATCCCTGACTCAGGGACATGGGGCAATGGCTAATAGATCAAGGGGTTCCTAGTAGCAAGACAGATTGGCAGCCAATGAGTTGTTGCTTGATTCATATAAACAGCAGAAATCTAAAGCTGGCAAGCAGCATGGAAAATGAAATCTCCTCACCTAGTTTCCAGATCGAAGCCAGTTCATAGGTTCAGGACACACAAATACACTTGCAATGTCATCACAAGTATATTCAACTAATATTTCCCTGATCTTTCTGCAAAGGAACTTGTACCAGAGTCATTGGAAACTTGGGGGAAAGGGAATACCACATATGAGCTGACACTCATAACATGAAATCTTAAATGCCATCAGTACTCTTCCCACCCCAGCCAACTGGAGGCTCATGGAGGCCAAGCAGTGAAGGAGTCTTCATCTGAGTCCATTCCATGGTGTGCAGTGGGTGTGCATGCCCACCCTTTTGGTTATTTCCTGGCTTCCAAGTGTATAATTGAAATGGAAATCCCTTGCAGCTGGAATGACTTAGGCACTCATTCCCTGACCTGTGTAATAAGAGCCATTAAGATAGCAATGGTGAAGTGAATGCTCTTAAGATTTTCCCCTTGAAGTGGAACCGCCTGAAACTTTTCTCCAAGAGGAAGTTCATGAAATCATAACCCTTACGTATCTACAAGAGTAAATCAGAAGCAATGTCAATTTCTTGGTAAATTACAGTATTAATATTACCATCAAAAACATAAAGGATGTGGAGATGATCTTCTCTACTATCTATCTCACATTCAATCCACTAGTAAGAGCTCTGGAAAGAAACCATATGGATTGTATGCCAAGCGATAGTAAATTTAACCAATGGTAGCCCCAGTTGAAACTATTGTATAAGATATGGTATCGTTCTAAAACAGAACAGCTGTGGTACTTGGTATGCGGCTATCAATCTGTCGTGCATTTTTCTAAGCCTCATCTGTAAGGAGGATCAAAAGCAGTTTATCATAATATATTCTGCATGGACCCCTATCATCTTGGCAGTCCTTAGAACATCACAAGAGTACTCTATATTGATGAAATCATATTAAACCTGGTGAGCAGTAATTAGCAATTCACCTGGATTCCCTAATAGGATGCATGATTGCCAGTTGGTAGGAGGTGAACTTACCAAGTTTCAGGGGTCTGCCATATCGGTGAAGTTTTCTGGGAGTCAGTGGTCTGCGATATTCCAGCACATCCCCTCTGAGGTAAGGCAATAAGCTCACCTTGTACCACAACCGCTAAGAGCAGAGCCCAGCCTGTGGAGTCCTTATGGAAACTGGGAGGTAGCAGTGACCACTTGGAAGGACTGCAGTGCCTTGTTTATTACTTGGCTCAGAGGCTCCCAGTTTCCAGTGGCATTAACAGTTCTAGGCTATTGAGTAAGCTTTCTTATTAGTCTGTGTGAGCCTTCAGACTCAATGGTACTAGACATCTCCAGGGTGTATAAGTTTGACGTCTCTTGGAAGCCCCAATTCAAGAATCATAGCTCAGGCCACTAAGGTTCTTGAGCAAGACCATGCCTCCTGTGTCAGGAAACTATTTGCCATTTGAAAAAGCAGTTTCTGGTGTGCTACTTGGACCTATTAGAGGTTGAGAAACTAACCACAGGACTTAAATAACCATGCGAGTGGAGCTGCGCATCAGGAGGTGGGATTGTCAAATTCAGAAAGCCTTAGGTAAGCAGGAGTAATAGGCACCCATCATGCAACAGAAATGGTGAATTTGAAAGTGCGCCTGTAATATGTGGCAGATGGGGGAGAAAATAAAAATCAATTACGGCTTCAGACCCAGTGTTAGCAGTGGGACCTTTAGCTTGTTCACATAAGGCTGGTGTAGAAAGACTTTTCCTAAGATTGTAGCTGACTGTCATCTTGCAGGCTCAGTCACGGACTGGATTTAATGTAGTACACAAGCAGATCTGAGCTGCACAAGGCGGACTGTACCAGACAGCACCCAGGCCTTGACCCACATCCTCTCAGCCTCTCCTTTCAGCTTTGATAGCAGTGGACAGTTTCCTGCAAGCTTCTACTCATGTCGGACTGGTAACTCGTATCCCAAGTATGCACAGTTTTTCTTCTATATGCTACTTCAGGATCTCTCTGGTGTCGCTCATATTGGAAAAATCTCACTGACAGGAAGAAGGCCTAAACAAGATATAGATGCACCTAGAGAAGTGTTTCTTCCACTCTGCCTCAGCGGTACAATTCCTAGAGGTGGTCTGCATGCTCCTCCGGGGGCTGCAGACAGATCCAACCTATTTCCCACAATGGTTGTGGCATCCACACATCCTATGTCAGGTTTTCCTCCTTTCTCCACTCCTGTGTTTCCTCCTGCCTGATTGCCTTCCAAAAAATTTACCTGAACAGCGTCCTTGCCTTGGTTCTCCCTTCTGTGGGAACTTAAGCTAAGATGTATAATAAATAATAAATGGGTGACATAATTGAATGAGGAGAAAGACACAGCTAGCTCCCTATATGCAGACAGTGGGAAGCTCCCTAACAGAAGCAACAGTGTTCTGGAGTGTCACAAAGGGAGCAATGGTGCAGCTGTGTTAGGAAAGCAAGAAGTTGTCATGGAGAAGCCACCATCTGCACTGGACCCTGAAGAGTGAGTGAGACCAGCAGAGTGGGAGAAGGAAGACTCTTTGAGTTGATTAAAGGCATAGAAGGGTCAGGGGCAGTAGCTTACACCTGTAACACATTCTGCATGTTATTTCTTTAATTCTCACATGAACTCCACAAGGAGGATTTTATTAAACAGCACTTCAGGAGGCCCAGGTAGGTGGATCACAGGAGGCCAGGAGTTCAAGACCAGCCTTGCCAACAAAACCTCTTCTCTACAAAAATACAAAAATTAGCAGGGCATGGTGGCACATGCCTGTAATCTCAGCTACTCTGGAGGCTGAGGCAGGAGAATCACTTGAACCCCTAGGAGGTGGAGATTGCAATAAGCCCAGACAGCACTATTGCACTCTAGCCTGGGTGACAGAGTGAAACCCTGTCTCAAAAAAAAAAAAAAAAAAAAGGCATATAGGGCAAAAAGATAGGACCTGAGTACCACTCAGGACTATTCTAATTACAAATGACCAAAAAAGAAAAAAATCAAGTTAAATAAAGAGAGAAAAAATTGTCTCACAAAATCCAAAATATTATGGTTTACTAACCAAGCCAGGAAAACTGCTACAGGGTAGGTTGAACAAAATGGTAAGAGTGCTCTTCTACTTATAGCCGGATTCACTTAATGATTCCTATGGGCTAAGTTCCAAAAATTTCAAGAAAGGGACTCTGACTCTCACTGGGCTGTCTTGATATATATGTTTGTCTTTGAACCCATCAGCTGTGGCCAGAGGGCTTGGTCCAAGTTGCATAAACACAGTTCTTATCAGAGTTACTGCTGGAATAAGTGAGCCACTTCCTAGAAAAAGGGGTTCCAGGCAGACGATCTAAAGGTATTCCTTTCAGCTTACCTGAGGGGTGACTAGAAGCCACAGGTGAGGGGCAATGCAGAATATGAGGGTGTGTGAAATTGATTGAAAACATGAATGGAAAAGAAAATAGTGAAGGACCCTGAATGCCACAGGAAGGAATGTGGGTTCCTTCTCTAAGTCATTTAAATTTTGATGTAGGACTGGGTAATGATTTGCTATATATTGTAAAAGTGTAGATCAAAGGTGTACATTTTATGTGACAAGAAAACCATGTAGGTGGTTATTATTATTATCCACATAACAAGTGGTAAGGATTTGAATTAAGGTAAAAGCTAAGGGAATTGAAAGAAGGAGATATTTCTGAGACATAGGAGTGAAGAGAGACGTGGCAGGTTACACCGATGACCCGAATTAAGGACATTCCTGTATCCACACACTTTGTTTGCAATGTGACTTTATAGCTCTTGCAGTCATAAATGGAGTTTGTTTTCTCACTCCTTGGATCTGGTTGATCTCATGACTTACTCTGGCCAGTATGATGTGGTCTTTGACCCTTCCAAGTCTAAGCCTCTAGAGGCCACATATGCTGCTTCTTGCTTTCTTGGAATCCACCACTGCCCTGTGAACCAGCCCAGGCTAGCATGCTGGACAGTAGAAGACACAGGGGGAGAGTTCTAGCTGCAGGAAAGAGAGATCTGCTTCACCAGCCTGAAGCTGACCACAGATACATGAAGGAACCTGGCCCAGAACAGAAGAACCACCCAACTCAGCCCAGCCTAAGTTGCTGATCCACAGCAACATATGCTAAATAAATAACTGTAGTTTTAAGCCACTAAATTTGGGGGTAACTATGCAGCAATAAGCTGAAAGATATTGTTGACTTTATAACTGAGGACTCTAAAAGAATACATATCCAACCCCTCCTGGTAAAAGAACCAGGGCTCAACTCAAGATTACTCTTTCAGTACAGTGTGCTCTTCTTGTACCTTTGGTGGAAACCCAGAAGCATTGATGTTAATAATCATGACTGCCCTTTTTGAACACATACCAGGCTCTAACCCTGACACTTTCTGCGTGTTATACTTTAATTCTCATATGAACTCCATAAGGAGGGTTTTATTAAACTCATCTTAAAGACTGAATATAAGGATAGGAAACAGTTTACAAAATAAAATGTAGAGTATCTGGGACTCAAACCCAGGTTTGTGTGTCCACAGAATTCTGCATTTTCTGCTTTTCAACCAGAAAGTCTATTTTCAAAAATTTTACTAGACAGAGTTTCATCATTACTGAGAACCATATGGCACTGTTGATTTTTCTCCTACTAAATACCATTGTTACATTGCATATTTTATATTTCAGACTTACGTGTTCTAATCACAATGTGCTTACTGTGTACGAGATACTTTGATTAGTGTTTTTTTTTTCCTGAATGATCCTTTTTGATTCCCATGGAAAGAGATGAGTACTATTATTAACCAAAATTAGCAGAAGAGAAAACTGAAGTTCAGTGTATTTAAGTCACTTGTCTAAAGTTGTTTCTGACTCTAAACCGTGACTCTTTATCTACTATGTTTACTGTTCCCTTTAGAATTTGTTCATGTTGAAAGGAGTCCCAGAAGTGGAGTCTCTGGGAGTAAGAAGTAAAGATAAGACCAGATGTAGCCTTACTGAATGCATGAAGTATGCAGCTATGATTTATCCTTTCTTCATACTGTAAATGGTGCTATTTTACTATTTTATCATTCTTAACTCCATTAAGAACTTTGCTTTCATCACTCTCTTTCTATTTTCCTAAGTCCCATTGTTTGGGTCTAAATCAGGTCTGCACAAGAAGAGTTAGAGGGTACCTAGAACATTTTCTTTTTAATGTAGACAGTTGTAGTTGGAGGTGACATCTGTTAGACCAAAAAAACTATTTTCTGGATGGCACATTTGTTGTTGTTCAAAGAGAATTAGAAAATTCTGAGAATAAGACATCTGGCTATTTCACCTTGTTGACAAGTTTTCAGGCATGATTGATGGCTCTAGCTCTGACCCCAACATACACATGTGCTAATACTATAAATTCTCTTTTAGTCCATACATCTTGATTAAATTTCAAACATTGCTGATAGACTTGGTGAACACCACCAGGCACAACAGCCCAGGGAAGTGAGCCCAGGGAAGCAAACTGAGTTAACATAAGTGAATTAGGCAAATGTCTCAAGACTCTGTCATGGACCCATCACAACTGTAAGATGCAATGTGGGTTAAGGAGTCCCCAGAGGCCTCAGAAGACTTAAGAGGCAGGTGGAGCTGCATGGTTCAAGGAGTGTGAGTTGGGAGCTCCCATTCCAATGTGTTTCCCATTCTCTCCAGCTCTCATTCCTTCCTGCACCAAACGTCGACGAACACCCACCTTGTCTCTGATACTGTCCTGGGCATGGAGGTGCAGGTTTGGAAGAGCCACTATCTGTCTCTAATGGGAGAAAGACCCCAAAACAAAGAGTAGCCCAAATTCCATCACAGGGCCACAGTCAAGATGCTGACAGGGCTGGGCGCAGTGGCTCACGCCTGTAATCCCAGCACTTTGGGAGGCTGAGGTGGACAGATCACAAGGTCAAGATCTAGAAACCATCCTGGCCAACATGGTGAAACCCCGTCTCTACTAAAAATACAAAAAGTAGCTGGGCATGGTGGCATGTTCTTGTAGTCTCAGCTGCTCTGAGGCTGAGGCAGGAGAATCACTTGAACCCTGGAGGCAGAGGCTGCAGTGAGCCGAGATCACGCCACTGCAGTCCAGCCTGGGCGACAGAGCGAGAATCTGTCTAAAAAAAAAAAAAAAAAAAAAAAAAGTTGCTGGCAGGGAAACCAGGGCAGCTTTTCTTGGGTGATAAGGACTGTGCCTCAGGAAATAAGCAGGATTGACCAAGGAAGGGAGTTCCAGGGAGAGGAGACAGTGTGCAAAGTTGTGGGATACACGAGTGTGTAGCAGCCTTCAGGATTTTGAGACTAGCAGGGAAAAGGGGCCAGTGAGGCTGAGGAACAGAAAGTAGGAGCCATGTCATGCTTGTGAGACATCCAAAGGAATGTGGATTTTACCAAACAGGACTTTAAAAAAAGTTTTACCTCCCTTATGCCACAGAAATTAAAATAAAGCATCTTCCTTTAACACTGTTGAAAATTGCAAGATAAATTCTAAATTGTTACCAAAATAGTGAAGCAATAGTGTGAAGCATGGGTTTGTTTCCTCAGACAATTTTGTAAAACTACTTGTTTGAGGCCACAGAGAACCTTTGAGAGTTTTAAACTGGGGCAGATGTGCACACAGGAGCACTCTGAACTGAGCTGAAAGAAGTGCCTGCCTTTGGTGTCCAGTCCAGGAAGATAATAGCAATTACAGCCACAAAAGAAATAGAAAAGGGAGAGGCTGGTTTGGTAAGGACTGAGGCAGAGATGATACCTGAGCAGAGGCCGCCACCCATCAAAGTCTGATCTAAGCTCAGCTCCATTTTTAAACTTTCAGGAACTCCATTCTAAAAGTTTACAGAGATCTCATGCATTCTTAGGGGCACTGATGCTTTCTGAACCAATCATAGTGATAGACAAATAGAGACCAATTGATTAAGTTATAATGAGAAACCATGCTTCCTTTGCAGAAGCCTAAATTATGAGTGGATTTGTGGGTCTTGGCCTTTGTATTTTCTCTCCATGAGAAAGATCATGGGAAAATGAATTATTCTCAGGAATTTTCTTGGTGGGTGTTATTCAGCTATCCAACCAATGTTCATTGAACCAGACATTCCTTATGATGTGAGGTGTGTATGTGTGTGTGTGTGTGTGTGTGTGTGTATGCGCATGTGTAAGGAGAATAGCACTTACCTTACAACAATGGGTGAGAGAACAGCTGCCCTGAAGCTGCTCATGGTCTAATGGGGCAGATGAATAGACACATCGATGTAAACATTTGAGCATAAGAAAGAAATATTATGAGACAAGCAGGATCTGAGCAGGCCAAAGCAGAATGCAATAGATCCTTTCATTTTCTAGAAACTGCATTTCTCTTGCTAGTTGGTCATATCTGATTCCTGGTACAGTCCTTGGCAGGAAATGGTGGTATTTTCAAATGAAGTCATTAATAAAAATCAATTACTGAGGGATTTCCAATGAAGTCGATAATGGAAGAACTACTTATGCTAGATGACTAAGCATGCTCTGCAGTGCTGGAGCCTATAATGGTCCCCCAGAGCTACGGTAACAGAACACCACAGACTAGGTGGCTGAAACCATAGACATTTATGTTATGACAGTTCTAGGGGCTAGAATTCTAAGATTGAAGTATTGGTCTGCTTGGCTTCTTCTGGGTCATCTCTCCTGGGCTCAGGGCTGACCATCTTCTCCCTGTGTCCTCACATGGCCTTTCCTCAGTGTGTCACTGTGTTCAAATTTCCTCTCATAAGGACACCAGTCATATTGGCTTGGGCTCCATCCATATGACCTCATTTAACCTTAATTGCCTCTTTCAAGACCTTATTTCCAAATACAGTTACATTCTGAGGCACTGGGGGTTAGGACTTCAACACAGGAATTTTGGAGAGACACAATATAGCCCATTGCAGAGCCACATGCATGCATGTTGAAGTTGAGATGGACAAAATGTGTAACAGGATTACTTCTCTGTCTGAACTGGAATCAGGATGTTTCTGAAAAGACAGGTTGACATGGTAATACAAATCTAACTATAAAAGGAACAACTCAATGTGCCTTTTTTTTATTGTACTTTAGGTTCTGGGGTACATGTGCAGATCATGCAGGATTGTTGCATAGGTACATACATGGCAAGGTGGTTTGCTGACTTCATCCCCCCATCACCTATATCTGGTATTTCTCCCCTCATTATCTGCCCCCCCACCCTTCCCACCCCCTGCTGTCCCTCCCCTAGCCCCTGCCTACTGACCACAGTGTGTGATGCTCCCCTCCCTGTATCCACGTGTTCTAATTGTTCAACACCCACCTATGAATGATAACATGCAGTGTTTAGTTTTCTGTTCTTGTGTGAGTTTGCTGAGAATGAGCTTCCAGATTAATCCGTGTCCAACTCAGTGTATCTTAATCAACAGACAGGTATCTGGATGGTTTAATGCTGTGTCACTCTGCAGTGTTCTCCCATAGCCTGGGACTCAGGGCACTGGTTGTAGAAGGAGGTTCAGTCTCAAAGCCAGCAAGTTCCCAATGTTGACTTTGATGATCTCTTTTAGTCTTTTTACTTTTTAGTCAACTGTTGTAAGACACCCATGATTTCAGCATAGTCAGTCCTGTCATCCACCTTGACAATAGAGAGAACATCTATCAGTGCAGCCTGAGATCACACACATGCCTTTGCCAGTTGAGTTGATTTCCCTCCTGATTAAACATGCAGTAAACTAAAACCTAGAGTTGTCTCCCCCATGTACTTCCGCTAACTCGTATCTCCCCCAGGCTGGCATAACCGTGGGGCTCCAAATCAAGACCTTTTATTTGCCTCAGTGGAGTTCATGTTGTTATATTTGGCCCATGACTTGAAAATGATGTTTTTAATCAATTCCAAGCTGTATGACCTTGGCTAAGTCATTTAAATATTCTTGAACTTGGCTAACATGAAAATTAAGGTTGAAAGACTTTCTTCTCAAGGTTGCAGGGGAGATTAAATGAGATTGTGTCAATGACAATGACTCTTATTATTGCACATTTCCAAGGTCATAATGCAATAAGGTCACTGAGGGTCTCAAGTTCAGGTAAACAGTCAGGAAGGAGGAGAGCTAGGAGCAAAGGGCAGATTTACAAAAACCCCTGTTCTGGTACTAGACATGCAATCTCTAGAGACTTACTGTGTGCCCCACCTGGACTTTGAAGTGATCTGCACTCTGGTCTAAACCTATCACAGCTAGCTGGGATTAGCCTCTCTTCACTTTTCTTGAATCGAATCTTCTCTCCTTCCTTTATCCATTACTTTGTTATATCTTGATTGTATGCCAGGCTACCTACTCTCCTAGAATGTCAATTTTGTCACTCAAATTACTTGATACTCTTCCAAGCTTTATGTCATCTGCAAATTTGATTTCTATCATCTCTGTCTTCATCAAAGTCAGCCCGGGTACAGTCACTTCTATTCTCTTCCTGCCTATACCATCAGTACCCCCCTGAGTTTTCACTAACCCCTAATTCCTCCTCCGTACCTGCCTCCAGCCTGTTCCAATGACCACCAGGTCTCTCCTTAGGAAGTTTGAGGTTTTGGGTTGGGAACTGGGGACAAATGTCATGGACAGAGGGTCAAGTGGTCCAATCGTATGTAGGAAGTTGTAATTTGGGGTTGTTTGTATAGCTTTGTCCTGCTTTTCAGAGATAATCTGAAAAAAATGATGAGATTTGTTATTTTGAGTGAATCGTAAGGAAAATAATATCAGAAATTATTCTATATTTTATGGTATCAGAACTAGAATTGTATTATTCTACATTTAAAAATATAACACTGGTTATAATCAAAGTGAGGTAAAGGAAACACAGTGAAGTTTTTGTCTGGGATATCAGGGTGGGCTTCTCTGAGGTGGCTGAGATTTGTCTTTGAGGCTTACTCTCAATGTCAACGAATGCCTATATTGTCCATAAGAATCTATCCATCTGTGAATTCACCCTCCAATGTAGTCTAGTGACCATGTTGGGTAACCACTTACTTCATTACATCCCCTACAGTGATCCTGCTGCAATGTACCTTTCCCACCACAAGACATGACTCTAACACAGCTCTATGGAGCCAGGAGTGGTCTGGAACAAAGGATGACAATGACTGTGGGTGATCATATTCTTTATTGACCTTGAATCCATGGCCATAGAACCACTTTTGCTCAGCCTAACAGAGCTAAGTTATTCCAGACAACCCTGAGCAGTTTCACAAGAGTGGTATCATTTTAGGTAGTAGGCCTGTTCATTTTTTTATCCATATTTTCCTTTCTTTCATATGTTGAGGCATTGGGCTAGGCAATCTTCTGGCATTTACAGCATCTTTGAGAGTCACACTTTAGCTTCTTCTTTCTATGTCCCTTGATAGTTGACAGGGTAACTCTGTTCCCCCATAACGTTCAGCCCTTGGCCCTCGTTCTCCACCTGAGCAACTGGAGTAGAGATGGTCTTCTACATTCTGTCTCCTGAGTAATTGAAGTTGAGATGGTCTTATAAGCAGCCATTCTTCTTTAAGAACGTGAAGTCACATTTCATATTCTACGGACATCCTTCCTGTGAAGATCCTTCCAAACTCTCCTTGTCCTTTCCCTGCTCCAACTTCCTTTCTTTCATATTTGTTCCTTGAACATTTATGAAGAAGGCTTTGTGCCAGAAGCTCAGACTGCAATGTCAAATAAAATGTCATGATATCTGAAGCTTCATGAGGGCAGGAGCCATCCCTAGCTTTATCTGCACTGTATCCTCAGTGCCTAGCACGGTGCTCAACTCATATGGGGTTTACTCACTATCTGCTCATGGCAATCAGGCAGGAAGGCAGGCAACCACTTCCCTCAAGGAACCTGCTATGTGGTAGGGAACAGACCCTTTCTATTCAATGTAGTCAATTTAAAATGGGAGTGTGTATATGGGACAGTGATATACCATGGAAGGAATACTTAAATTAACCCAGGAAAGTCTGAGCAGGCGTTGCAGAGGATATTATCCTTGGATTATTAATCCTTGAACAACAGAGGGGGTACTGACAGTATAGACTGGAAGAGAATAGAAGTGACTGTATCTGGGCTGACTTTGATGAAGACGGAGATGATAGAAATGAAATTTGCAGATGATATAAAGCTTGGAAGAATATCAAGTAATTAAGTGTTTGTCAGAGGGAAAAATGGAATTTCAGCAACAAAAGTAGCATGTGCAACAGAACAGAGACCAGCAAATGCACCAAATAATGAGGACACCACTAGTATGTCAGTGTCTACTGAGCCTGGCTATGTGTGGGCATGTTCCATATGCTTCTGGTATGAGAGATTATGAAATGCTGTTACCACATGTGTTTCTCAGTTCCAAAAGTAGAAGAGGCTCAAGAAAATCCAAGGTTTATTCCCACCTAGACTTTGATCTGTTAATCACTTGTTGTTCCTTATTCCTTTATTTTACAAGGCACAGTGAACCACACAGCTACTGAGTAATGCATCATAAAATAGCGGGTGAAAAAATAATTACATGTTCCTGAAACTGCTTGGTGGTTATCCTTGAAATATCAAATCATTCCAATGAATTACTTGGTAATGTACCTTTTCTTTTTTAATTTCATGATAATGTTCCAATTTACTAGTCACAAAACTCCCTGACATCACTGTCATCTCAGCAGGGTGAATATTTTAAACAGTTTTGACAATATAATTATGGTTATTAGGTGGATATTTGTTTCCCATCAACTGAATAATAACACCTTGTCCCAAGAATCGGGGTTTCTTAGAAGAATCTCAAAGTGCTTTACCAACAAGCATTATTTTTCTGAAGGCGAAGCTCGAAGGCCCCCAGTTGGATTCACATCCCAGGTTGTGCATAGAGTCAGCATGGTTAAAGGAGACCCTGGTCCACAGATGCAGCTCAAGAGGAGAAGTGGTAAGACTGCTGCAGCCTTGCCTCACCAAAGGGCCTGGCAGCTGGGTGTACAGCCTTCAGATCAGCGCCTCATACATCCCCCTCCGAGAAGGTCAGGAATTTGGGCCTCTGCTCTCTCTGCGAGACCAGTTCCAGTCAAATTGTAAAAACTCATTGCAGTGGTGGATGTGGGCCCTGGATTGGATGGTTTGCATGGGAAAGGCGCCCTTGCAGGTGAACCACTTGCTTCCTCTAGGAATTGAGAGGTCTTGGGAGGGGCAGTCTCTCTAGGGTCAGTAAGGTCTCAGTATTGACTCCACTACAACGGCTAGGTAAGTCCCTGTAAGTCTGCTGTGCCAACAGACCCGAGGTTGGAAGTTTATGCCCAATGCATGTCTTTGTAATGAAACAACAGCAACAAAAAACGCTTATGCAAAACGCATGGTTTCATTAGCAATTAAAGTCACATTAAATACAAGCAACTTCTAATTTCCCAGTTAACTTCTATTGAATAAACAATAGCAAAGAAATGCTGTCAGGGATAGAAAGAAACATCAGTTTTACACTGCTTGATCTTTCTGGAGAAAGGCAATAGGCAATGACCCCTATAAAAGTATCTCTGTTTGACTTGTAAATTACTTTGGATTACTTCAAATGAAATTAAATTAGTGATGATCTGAATACATTACCTGGAACCTCGCAGGCCAGCAAGGAAGCTATGTCTTTTTTCCCTTTGGGTAATACCTTAGCCCAGTCATCCTAGAAAAATGAAACCTGAGGCACATTGGGTGTGCTAATATTTACTTGGAGATAAAATACTAGGATAGTAAGAGGTAGTTCTTTTAAAATGTAGGTTTTATTATTATGCAGGTATAGTGAGGCCAACAGGTAAATGACTGTTGTTGAAAAGATTGTTACAGGTCCCAAGAGGAGGGGATAGGCCACGCCACATGGGACTGCACCGGGCTCAGCAGGGTTGGTCAGGAAGTTGGTGGTAGGAGAAGGTTGGGGGGCAAACGCCTTTATTGTGGATTCTGTGGGAAGGAATGGAACAGGTGAAGCAGGGTAAACAGGTTTGGGATTGGCTAGTTTGAATAATTTCATCAGGCTCTGGGGTGTTCAGCAGGGGCTGTCTCTAATGGTCTGATACCTGGCCCTAGGTTGATTAGGGCAAGGTGAATGAATAACAGGGTGAATTGTAAACACTCTTTAGAAGGGGTGGTGGGTGTGGGCTCAGGATTGGGGTAAGACCCCAGATGTCAAAGCATCAGAAACACACGGTCAATACAACAGGAAAGAGGGCAGTGAGATAGAGAAGGAAGAATGGAAAGTACAATGTGATCCATCACTGAGGCAGTTATAGTTTCCCTCTAAAACTGCAGCAGGATTCTTAGCTGTGTGGCATGTGCCTGGACACTGTGTCTTGGAATGGTCTAATGTGGTGGGAAGGGAGAAAGGTTTCTCTGCAGGAGCTTTCCCATTGTTTCCGACAGCTCCTTGGGAAGGGGTTGGCCACGGGGTATAGGTACCTCTAGGTCACGTCACAGAGGCGCCAACAGGCAGAGAGCAAGAGGCTGTAGGCAGGAAGCAGATGAGGCCTGTTCCAGGTTTGGAAATCCAGATGGAAAAGAAGCTGTTCCAGGTGGAATTATGCCCCCATTCCTAATTCATGTATTGTGTTCCTGACCTCCAGTGCCTCAGAATGTGACCTTAGCTGAAGATAGAGTATCTAAAAAGGCAATTAAGCCAAAGTGAGGCTATATGGGTGGGCGCTAACCCAGTGTGACTGGTGTCCTTATAAGAGGAGGGGACTTGGACACAGGTGAGTACAGGGGAAAGATCGCCTGCAGACTCAGGAACCAATGGCCACCTACAAGCCAAGCAGAGATGCTTCTGAGAAAACCTACCCTGCTGACATGTGGTTCACAAACTTCTGGCCTCTAGTTTGATGAGAAAATAAATTCCCATTGTTTAGGTCCCTCAGTCTGTGGGACTCTGTTTTGGCAACCTGAGCAAACTAATATAGAAGTTTTTATACAAAGTTGCTCACAAGCCATGGAGTTTACAGTTGCCAACTTTGAAGAGAATGACCACAGAGCAAAGTCTGGTATCTCAAGGTAATGAACTAATAGACAGCTGTCAAAACAAAAATCCTCTAGAGTAACCACACAATTGCATGCATCAAATGATGGAGAGTAAAGAGGGCAGAGGGAAAATAGAATGTAGTCTGATTACAACTAGGTAACATAAATGTAAATTTGGATGTTTATTAAGAGTGATGGAAAGTTAACTCTTTTCTAACAGAATCATTTTAATGAGACTATACAGTATAATTAAATCTATATTATGTTATTTAATGATTTCCTTTGATCCTTTTCTTCTCATAGCTTATATGAGAGAAAACAATGCTTAACTAAGTCATACAAGCTTGCTGGGTCTGTTTGCTCACTGAGACCAGCTCAGCTGTAGAGATCCACACCCAGGCTGCGCTGAAGGAACTGAGAAGCAGACACCCAGATAGAACAACAAAGTGGGACTCTCCAGGGGCCAGCAGCCTTCTGAGCTGAGGGCTTCAGGGGGCTGACAGCATTCTGGCCTGAGGGCCTGAAGCAGACTCTGACCCACATATTTATTCTCTCTGAACAGGTGATAATTATTAACAAATAGGTATCTGGTACTTTCTCATAACACAAAAATATACCAGATAGGCAGCTGGTGCCCGCTTACCACTGATCACAGACAAACTAAAAAGTATTCTTCATGAGGGAGCCACGGGGGTAAGGTCACATATCTCGGGCTTAAAGAATTGTTTTAACTGGTGTATGATATTTATATATTGTCCTGACACTTTAAAATGCACCAAATAGTTTTCCACTTGGGGGGTGTGGGGGGGGGGCTAGGTTTTCCTTGCCGTCATTCTTCCTAGCAAACAATATATTCTATCATACACTCAGCATTTCTCAGCAATCACACACTTAGCATTTCTCAACATTTGCTCATGTGAAAAAAATGACAACTTGGATGTGTTAGGAAGGATTCTGAGGCTCTGTCCAGACAATGAAGGCTGGCAATGTCCTGTGTGAGGCACAGGAAGGGGGAATGGCAGCATACACCTGCCCTGGGTGATCTCTAAGGGCCTGTGTAGATTTCGCTCTGTAAAGACTCTAGGATAACATCAGTGAGTTCTTGCAGGTTGGAGTAAAATTGATTTCTCTGCTGCTGATTGGCCATGTAAATAAATATTGAAGGTGTTTTCAAGTGTGTTTCACAGCAAGGCCTGCACCCTTGTTCTAAGGTGTATCTGGCCCTGGTTCTTGGATAAGCTACATTGACAGCCTGTGTAAATAACTGGCAGCCTTTTCATTAACTGGGATTTGCTTCTCATTTGGATTTAGATTTTTTCTTCTCTCTGGGATTAGGATCTCTCTTGTCACCAGGCTTCTATTGTTTCCCGATGGATCTTATACGGCTTAGTTTATGTTCTCTAAACTGAAGTCGATAGTGCAACAAATAAACAGCTCTGAAGCCTCTCACCCAGCTCCCACTTAAACATGTTTCTTGAGTTATCTAAAAAATAAACCAGTATTATCATTTCTGCATTCTTTGCAGTTTGCAAAGCATTTTCCTGTACATTTGATTCTTATACATCAACTCCAAGAAAGGCAGGCAGAGCCAAGTCATTATTCCTCATTTGTAGAGGGGTTTTGTGGTTCTTCTGGGGTGGCACAAATACCTTTTTTAACCTAGGCATGGGTCTGGCTGACTCCAACTTTGGGCTCTCTACAGAGCACAGTACTGGTCTCAGGAAGTCGCTTCTAAGTAGGATGATCCTGGCTGACTCAGCCCATGGTCAGCCCCACTCTGTTCCTCATGAAGTTCGGAATCAGCCTGGGTCATATTGCAATGGACAGGCTCCATCCTCATGTTTCCATAAGCCTTCCCTCATTGATTCAGAACTGGATGGGCATCTCCAAGAGGACTGCTTGCCCTCCATCTCCCTCAGACTCCAGGAGTCTGAGAACTAGGGGTTTTCTGGGATGCAGGACTTTTCACTACTCAAACCAGAAAAGCCCTGGGCAGAGAGAGACACGTTGGTCACCCTGCCTCGGAAGGACTTCAGCATCCCATCCTTGAGAAGTGGGAAGAGAGGATGGGCGTGGGGTAGGATCAAGGGTCCTCTCATTTCAGGTTACAATATGGCCAACTCCTTGGCAGGAGTATCTGGAGTTCAGTTAAAGACCACTGAGTCCAACCCTCTTGTTTTGTTTGAGGCCCCTAAGGCTCTAAAAAAGGGGCTTCTCCCAGGGTGAACCAGCTTCTGATGGCAGACAGAACAATTAATCCAGAGCTCCTGACACCCACTCTGGGCCTTTCCCTGTAACCATGGGACTTTTGGTATAATGTTGTCATTTGCTTACACTGCCTTTTTTAAGTGTCCCACCCCTGTGAGACAGGTACTGCTTTCTCATTCACAGTCACTGTATGAGGCAACCAAGACACAGAAAGCTGAGATGATTTGCCCAAGGTCACACTGCTCACACGTATCAGAGACTGGACTCCTGGTCTAGGACTTATTCTGTCATCATCTCAATAGCTGCGGTCTATATACTGCAGAATTTACCTTTTGCAAAGTCTTATATGACTTACACTATTTCGTGTAATCTTATTAACAGCCTTGAGGTAAAAGAACTATCTAGAGTGATGGAAAAGTAAATCAATGGATGTTGTTTTAACATAATGCATAGTATCAGGTTTTGCTGTATGACAAGCCACTCATGTGTGTAGTTTGTCATATAGCAAAACCTGATACTGTGCATTATCTCATTTGTTTCTAGCAATAACTCAGTGCTGGTTGTTATTAGACTCCTTTGATAAATGAGGAGTCTAAACTTTAATTTAGAGTTAAAGCGACTGCTGATGCAGTGTGTCACAGAGCTAGCAACTGACAGCACTGGGATCAGAACTCACATCCATGTTACTCCAGAGCTAGTGCTTTTAACCACTGTAATATGTTAATATGAAAAAAAATCAGGATTCCAAAGAGGGCCACATCCTAATCTCTAGAGCACGTGAGTATGTTATACCTTACATAGCAACAGGGAATTAAGGTTCTAGGTAGAATTAAGGTTACTAATTAGCCTGCCTTTAAGTAGGGAAATTATCCTAGCTTATCAGAGCAGGTTTGATGTAGCCAGGAGAGCCATGAAAAGTGGCAGAGAGAGGCAGGATGGGAGACTCAGAGAGGGCGTGGCTGCACTATAAGGACATAGAGAGATGTCACAGGAAGTTAGGTTACCTGTAGAAGCTGGAAAAGGCAGGGAAACAGATTGTCCCCTAGAGAACTGAAAAGGAACTCAACTCTGCTGACACCCTGATTTTAGCTCAGTTGACTTACAGCAATCAGACTTCTTTTTTTTTTTTGAGATGGAGTCTTGCTGTCACCCATACAGGAGTACCTGTCTCACAGGAGTAGAAGACTTAAAACAGGCAGTGTAAGCAAATGATCTCAGCTCACTACAACCCCCACCTCCCATGTTCAAGCAATTCTCCAGCCTCAGCCTCCTGAGTAGCTGGAATTACAGGTGCACGTCACCACACGAGGCTAATTTTTTTTTTTTGTATTTTTAGTAGAGACAAGGTTTCACCATGTTGATCAGGCTGGTCTTGAACTCCTGACCTCATGATCTGTCCACCTCAGCCTCCCAAAGTGTTGGGATTACAGGCATGAGCTACTGTGCCCGACTTATGTCAGACTTCTAACCTCCAAGTCTGAGTGGTTTTAAGGCTCTGAGTGTGTGGCCACTTGTTACAGCAGCAACAGAAAATGGATATGACCGCAACATGGCACAAACCTGCCACTTGGCTGCTCTCCCAGGGTCTGAGCTCTGTTCATGCTACAGTCCTCATGGTGCCACTCACATAGTGGGGGCTCAGAAAAGTACCTGATTACTAATTATGGCCATTTATTGAGTGCTTCCTGTGTTCCAAGCTCCAAGCTATTTGTTTGACAAAAATAGTTCATCTAACTACTGTAACTAAACTATGGTTATTGATTTCATAATGTGAGAATTGAGGCATAGAGAGGTTGAGGTCACACAGCTGAAAGTAGCATAGCTAAGATTTGAACCCAGGCCTGTTGGTTCCAAAGCCTTCCCTTTTCACTCTATCATGCTGTCTGCACCACTGCAGTCTGTTGAATTAAAGTGGGAAAGGATTTGAAAATCCTATAAGGAGAACATTTCATTTTCTTGGAGAAATGGCACCTAGGGAACCAAGCCCCATCGTTAACACTTCCCTCTCCTTTTCCTCCATTTCCACTCATTTCTTTCCCTCTCTCTCATCCTTCCACATACATTTACTGAACACCTGCCCTGGGATATAAACACGAATAAGACACAGCCCTTGTTCCGAGATTCACGTTTAGTAGAGGAATTAAGACAGAGACACATATGGCATCCTTGAGAGGCAGATATGACCACTGCCAGGAGAGGGAGATGGGAGAAGCAGAATTAGGGCTTCCTCCTGCTCAATCTGGGAATCAATAGAAGGAGAGAAATGATATTTGAGTTCTGGCCCTGCTCTATTCTAGTGGTATAGCTTTGATAATACCAACAAATATAATAGTAGCTAACAATCTCCGTGTGCCAGGCAGTGTTCTAAGTTATCTCTTGTAACTTGATTAAATCTCTTTGCCTCTCTGAGCTCAATTAATAAAGAAAAAATTTGAGCATTAATTCTATAAGAAACAGTGAGCAAGACAGATGCAATTCATCAAACAGTTAAAGCAAGTGTGATGAGTGTCACCAAACTGTGCTGTGAATCCCGAATCAGGAGAGCTGATGTCACATGGGATCAGCAAAGACTCTTTAATATGTACAAATATATGAGACCTGAGGATCCATGGGGTCAGCTAGAGGCTGCTCAGAGGGTGGAGTTAGAAGTAGTTGCAGAAGGACAGGGAAGATAGAAGGCCTAGAAACAAATGGAAATGGTGCATTCGAGGACAGAAAGAAGTTCTGTTCTCGGGGGCTTAGAAAGTAGGCATTTGTGAAATGGAGCTAATCACCCACCTCATGGAGCTACAAGATGACTACCGGAGATAATGTGTGAAAGAAAGAAACATGCTTTTCTGGCAACCTGTTGTGCATTTATTGAGCACAATTCTTATCTTCCCCCCACCCCTATCTAGACTGAAAGCTCCTAGAGGATGTGCTAATTAGGATAAAAGCTTCGACTGCTGTATCAGACATGTCTTAAAGATCTGTACCTCTGTTTCTCTCTCACACAGCAGCTCTGAGATGAGCAGCCCATGGATACAGGCAGCCCTTGCCCCAGGTTGTTCAGGCGCCCAGGTTCCTTTCATTCTGTGACTCTTTTCCTCCTAGCATATTGGCACCATCTGAATGGCTGAAGCTGAATCACCAGGGATCAGCTAGTGGGAAGTAGCCAGGCACCAAGCTTGGGGCAGAATTTGATTGCTAAGAAATCAGTAGTAGAGAAGTAGGGAAGACATACAGGGAAGGAAAGACAGGCAATACAAGTTGTGTTATCTATTCATCTACCACTATGCATAATGCAGTTATACCCCTGGGGAACTCTGGAAGTCATGTTAAACATACACACCTCAGCATTATCTCACACAAGTGCTGAGGGAGTTGGGGCATTGATATACCAGCTCCTGTCAGTTATTGGTTGGGAACGACTCCCAGAGGCATGCCAGTTCCCTGGTGCTTTTCCTGCCATTCCAGCAGCAACACGGGCTCTGGAAGCAAGAAAAATCCCTCTGGAAAAGAGATGCAGATCCTGGCAGTTGGAAGTGAGGCTGACATGAACAGAAAAGTTAAGGGGGAAGAAATATGGTGTGGCACTAACAACATCCATTATAGTAGACAACTAGCAGTACTTGCCTGAAAGAAAAGCCAAAACTGTAGCCCATCTTTACATGCCTGAGTGTCTGCCTAGATCACAATGAAGGTTCAATAAATGTTTAGAGAATGAGTGAGTAAATGAGTGATGGATGAGTACGTTAATATGTCCTGTAATGATTTACCTATTCCTATGGTGGAAGAAAACCTTCATTTACATTTATGTCTATAGCCATAGCCATAGCTATCTATATTATATCTATCATCTGTGTAAATAGGTAGATGAATAGATAGATGGATGGATGGATGGATAGGCAGGCAGGTAGGTGCATGGATGGATGAATGGATGGATGGGCAGGTAGGTAGATAGATGGATGGATGAATGAATGGAGAGATGGTTGGATGGATGGATGGATGGATGGATAGACAAGTAGATAGGTAGATGAAGAGATGGACAGATGACAGAGAGAGAGAGATGTACATACGTGTATATCTCTAGAATAGTGCCAGGTAATCTACATCTATTACTTAATTTTCACAGTAACATTGTGGAAAGTGAATTTACCTGCATTTATTAATGTTGAACCTGAGAAAATGAAAGGCTAAGTCACTTGTCCAATGTCACATGGTTAGTTAGGAAACTGCAGAACACAGCTTTGTTAGATGACCAAGCGTAGGTCCCTGTGGCTGCATCTTCCTGTTCCTTTTCTGCACCACCAAACTGCATTAGACAGCCCATTAACTGATTTGAATTTTGAAGAATTCTCTTTGAAAGTCTTCATGCATGATATTTTTACAGAGACTTGTTGGAAAGGTTTTTACAATTGACCTGTCAACCTTGATAGATAGAGAGTATTTGCTACAATCCCAGCTGAAAGAAAGAAAAATAAAATTTAAAAAGGAAAAAAAAAAAACACTGGGGATTTTATGTGCCTTCTAAAATTTCTAAGCAGGGATATAATTAAAACAGGTTAACAGCACAACTCTGGCTCAAGAATACAGTATGAAAAATGTGTTTACCTGAATGAATCAATGATAAACAAAGGGAATGAAGATTTATGACAGAGAGGGAAAGAGAAAAATAGAAACTGTTGAAAGAAGGGGGCCTGGTATTGGAGAGTTACTTGAAGTCATGGGTGTCTGCTGGCAGATTCATCTTAAAAGGTTTTGAGAATTAAAAAAAAAAAAAAAGCACTATGTTTCCCTAAAGGTTGAAAGAGCAATAAAAGATAAAGCAATTTCTATTTGATAAAATAAAACTGCAAGATCCATTTCACACAAGATTCAGAGAAAGAAGAATCTGGTTTGTCACATAGTTCTGTCAGGTGTGTGTTGGAAATCGAATGCTATTCCTGACCCAAGAGCATCTTTCCCTGAAGCAGGTGGGGGTATGCCAGTTATGAAAGGAGCAGCAATTGCAAGGGAATTTACCAAGGGCGTATGTTCACACAACCTCAACCTACATGCTACACAAGACGATTCCCAAAGGCTAACTACTATATACTGTTCAGTTTCTATTTTCCACACCCTGTGCTAGATGCTTTCAAATGTATCACTTGATGTAATCACATCGGCAATCCTAACAGGTAAGCATCATTATCCCAGTTTTAAGGAAACTGAAGCTCAGAGAGGCTGAAGTTGTAGTAGGCCCAGTGAAATCCAGTTCTAATCCCTGGAGCCTGTGATCGTTACCATACATGGCAAATGGGACTCCAAAAATGTAATTACAGGTTTTGAGATGGGGAGATTATCCTGGATTATTTGAGTGGGCCCTAAATGTAATCATAAGTGTTCTTATAAGACAGAATCAGAAGAAAATGTGACCACAGAAGAAGCAGCCAATGGAACAACTGAAGCAAGATGTTATACTGACGACTTAGAAGGTAGAAGGGACCAAGAGCCAAGGAATGTAGGGAATGAAGTTCTAGAGCTGGAAAGGCAAAGAAACAGATTCTTCCCTGGTCTTCAGAAGGTGAGCAACCCTGCTGACCCCTTGATTTTGGCCTAGTTAATGGTTTCAGACTTCTGACCTCTAGAAATACAAGAAATAAAATGTGTGTTCTCTGAAGCCACCAAATTTGTGCTAATTTGTTACAATAGACATTGGAAACTAATGCAAGTGTCTTAGTCAATGAAACACAACCAGGAAATGGAAGAACTGGGACTTGAATTCAGGTCTTTGACTCCAAATCTAGTATTAGTTCTATGGTAACCTGCTACTTCTTGCTGTGTGGTCTATCCCACTGTTAGTGGTACTCCTCAGATGTCTATATAGCCTCTACCTCCTCACAGATTCCCAAAATGTGACTGTACATCAGATCTCCTGGGCCCTTTGAAATAAGATGTGGAGTATTGCACCCCAAAGAAGAGAGAAGGACCCTAAAATTTCTTATTTTAAAATTCAATTTGGGAATCATCATTCTAGCACTTTTTTTTTTTTTTTTTTGGAGACAGAGTTTTGCTCTTGTTGCCCAGGCTTGAGTGCAATGGTGCTATCTCAGCTCACTGCAACCTCTGCCTCCCAGTTTCAAGTGATTCTCCCACCTCAGCCTCCTGAGTACCTGGGATTATAGACATGTGCCACCACACCCGGCTACTTTTGCATTTTTAGTAGAGATGGGGTTTCACCATGTTGGCTAAGCTGGTCTCGAACTCCTGACCTCAGGTGATCTGCCCACCTTGGCCACCCAAAGTGCTGGGATTACAGGTGTGGGCCACCATGCCTGACCGCACTCTAGCACTTTTATTTTCTAAAATAAATCAAAACCACACTGAGATACTATCTCATGCCAGTTAGAATGGCGATCCTTAAAAAAGCTGGAGACAACAGATGCTGGAGTGGATGTGGAGAAATAGGAACACTTTTACACTGTTGGTAGGAGTGTAAATTAGTTCAACCATTGTGGAAGACAGTGTGGTGATTCCTCAAGGACCTAGAATTAGAAATTCCATTTGACCCAGCAATCCCATTACTGGGTATATATCCAAAGGATTATAAATTACTCTATTATAAAGACACATGCACACATATGTTAATTTCAGCACTGTTTACAATAGCAAAGACCTGGAACCAACCCAAATGCCCATCAGTGATAGACTGGACAAAGAAAATGTGGCACATATACACCATGGAATACTATGCAGCCATAAAAATCGATGAGTTCATGTCCTTTTTAGAGACATGGATGAACCTGGAAACCATCATTCTCAGCAAACTGACACAAGAACAGAAAATCAAACACCACATATTCTCGTAGGTGGGTGTTAAACAATGAGAACACATGGACACAGGGAGGGGAGCATCACACACTGGGATCCATTGGTGGGGGCTAGTGGAGGGACAGTGGGAGGGAGGGTGGGGAGGGATAACGTGGGGAGAAATGTCAGGTACAGGTGATTGGGGGATGGTGGCAGCAAACCACCTTGCCGTGAATGTACCTATGCAACAATCTTGTGTAATCTGCACATGTACCTTAGAATCTAAAGTACACTTAAAATAATTAAAATATAAATATATTTAAAATACTGTGTATATATATGTATGTATATATATATATATACACACACACATACATGTTAATGGAGAGAAAATACAAGGTCAGCATTGTATCTTCCTTTTGAACACATAAACACTTGAAGGAGACACAGAATTTGGAAGGCTACTATGTGGGAGGCATTTGTACCTAATCCAGCATCTACCTTCACAGCACTCCTGGGAGGGAGAGCGTGTTGCCTCTCTACTACTGATGAGATAACTGAGGCTCCCTCAGGCCATTTGCTGTGTTAGTTTCCAGGGGCTGTTCTAGCAAAGCACCACAAACTGAGTGGCTTAAAACAACCAAAAGACTCTGCCTTTGAGGGAGCAGAGGGTTGTGCCCATGACCAGATCTTCAGTTATGCAAATATACCTTAGAGACTGCAAAAAGAAAGATATCTCTCTGAAATGCTCTGGTCCGAAGGAAAAAATTACTCTATATGATAAGGGAAAATGTTGTCTATATATCATGCTGAGCTGTTTATTTTGTACCCTTGAGAGAGCTTTTATTTTCTTATAAATAAGGATTGGAATTATAAAACAAACAAACAAAAAAAAACAAAGAACAACAACCACCCTCTCCAAAAACAAAAACAAAAACAAGAAAAACAGGACTTTATTGGCTCACAGTTCTGAAGGTGAGAAGTCTGAAATCAAGGTGTTAGGAGGGCTGTGCTCCCTCTGAAACCTCCAAGGGAAAAAAATCAGAATCCCTCTCTGCCTCTTCCATTTCCCAGTGTTTGCCAGCAACCCGTCATTCCTGGGATTTTAGATGCATCCCTCCAACTTCCACCTCTGCTGTCATATGGCCATCTTTTTCCTATGTGTCTCCACGTTTCTTTTTCATTTCTTATGAGGCCACTAGTCACACAGGCTAAAGCCCCATCCTATTCCATTATTACTTCATCCTAATTTAACTAATCACATCTGCAATGACCCTATTTCCAAATAAAGTGGCACTCTAAAGTTCTGGGTGTTCAGACTTCACTATATCTTTTTTGGGGACCCAATTTAATCCATAACACTTGCCAAGGCCATTTAGCTAGTAAATGTCAATGATGGGCTCAAATATAGATCTGGCTCTTTTCCATCCTCCAAACTTGATGGAGTCTATGTATGAGTAAGTGGGTACTTACTTACCAAAATGAGAATCACGGATCACAGCTTTTCTGTGCCTTCCTAAGTCCTTCCAGCAACTTCTTGGTGCCTGGAAGTCTCTCAGGTACCTTCACTTGGGAGCTCTGTTTTGCTCCACTGAGCTCAAATAGAAGGAGCTCACGTTTGGAACTCTTTTGCCCCTATTCCAAGTAGCTTAGCCGCTTTATTTCTATTCTACTTGGCATAAAATTATTCTCCAATGTGCAGAAGAGGAGGCTTTATATTGAAATGAATCAGTCTCGATCTAGGTGCTCTTATGTCTATTGGCATTTTGGATAATCTCTGCTATGAATTAACCATTTCTATCCTTGGCCCATTTTTTTTTCTTTTGTGTTGTTGGCATTTTTCTTGTTAATTTGCAAGAGCTCTTTCTATTAACGTTTATCTATCATAAGAGTTGCAAATATTTTCCCCAATCTATCTTTTGACTTTGATTAATACTCTCTCGACATGCAAAAGAATTTAATTTCCTTCCTTATAACTTCTGGGCTACCTGTCTTGCTTAGAAAGTTCTCTCTGACTCCTTTGTGATATTAATACATATGTCATCCTTAATTCCTAATTTTTGTTGTTGCCTTTCATTCTTTATACTATTATGCCTATATGGAATTTGCAAATGACTGGGATGTTGGTGATTCTAGTAACTGGATTAATTGTGTTGAAGTCCAGTTAGTCTGTATAGTTCTACATAATTTCCGAATTTCAGTGAACGGGTTCTTACCTCAGTGAATCCATAATATTGAACACTCAGAAGTTACTGTAATTCTGGGTAAATTTAAGTGAAATGTGCTTGTGCAGAAGAGAAGGACAATCCTCATTCTTCCCTTTTCTGTTCATGCTTCCCTTTGTCAAAGCTTGGGATGAACTGTTTGACAAATCTAAACAATTAGATATACACACACATATGTATATACATGTACATGTCAGAGATTGCTATATCTTCACCAAAACTCACATGTCTGTTGTAGGGGCAAAAAGATAATACCTTTCCTTCACAAGGGTCTTGTCTGACACTCCTATAACAAAAGACAGGGTAGCAACATATAATCATCACAAATTTATTTAATAAAGTTTTGTGTGACACAGGAGCCTCCAGAAGTGAAGACCCAAAGATCCAAGGAAAAAGGACGTACATTTATGCTAAATCTTAAGAAAGAAGTGGACAGTTGTGGAGAAACATGATTGGATAAGAAGGGTCTGAGCTAATGTGAATGCACTTGGGAGGAGAGCCTGGCAAGGCCTGCTTGTTTAGCTTCTTTTTGGCCTCTTTGTGTAGCATTCCTTCCCCCTGTGTATTAGTCCATTTTCATGCTGCTGGTAAAAACATACCTGAGACTGTGTAATTTGTAAAGAAAATGAGGTTGAATGGACTCAGTTCCATGTGACTGGGGAGGCTTCACAATCATGGTGGAAGATGAAAGACATATATGGCAGCAGACAAGTGAGAATAACCGAGCTTGTACAGGGAAATTTCCCTTTATAAAATCATCAGAGCTCGTGAGACTTATTCACTATGATGAGAATAGTATGGAGGAAACCGTTCCCAAGATTCACTATCTCTCACCGGCTCCTTCCCATAACACATGGGAATTATGGGAGCTACAATTCAAGATGAGATTTGAGTGGGGACAATAGCCAAAGCATATCACCCTGGGTATGGGGCAGGATTCCCTGTAATGAAGGTCATATGACCCATTTTCAGGGGAGGTAGCTCAGAGGGTTAGTTTCTAGGTTATGTGGCTTTCTTTGGAGGATAGGAGGAATTCTGGTTCCTATGATTCCTCTTGGAGAGCAAAAGGGTATGGGAGAAAGAAAGGAGGGTGGGAAGACCAGAGAGACCTTGTGCCTGAGGCCTTCCCAATCTCTTTCAGTTCAAAGTATTTAGCATGTCCCAGTGCCATACTTTGGGGTATCATTTTTGGAGTCCCTGACTCTGCTAGAGGATGGGAGATAAACACAGGGGGAGCCTGGTGACTGCCACATTGGTGAAATTGTGTGAAATTAGGCATCTAACCATCTGGTGAATATCATAACGTGTCTTCTAAACTACAGGTCAAGTTACTGCACCTTATGCTTCTTGCAAATAAAAGATGGGCACAGCGCTTAGTGGGCCTCTTTGGATTTGGATGGCAGCATGGACCACGTTTGGGAGTAGTGCTCCAACAGTTTTTTGGATGCTTTGGCAGTCTGCCAGTTTTGACTGGGGTCGAAAGAAGGAGAGGGCTCTGCAACAGGTTCAGGCTACAGTGAGCTTCTCTGCCATGAAGCCATGTAATCCAGCAGCTCTTATGATACCACATACATCCAGGGTGAATAAAGACACTGTGTGGATAGCCTGACAAACTCAGTAGGGTAATTGCAGGGTAGACATCTAGGTTTTGGGATCAAAGATATATTGCTATCATAGAGAATTGTACACTCTTCAAAAAGCAGATCTGCTGTGTTATTGGGTCTTAATAAAGACTGAATATCTGATCATGGGACATCAAATAACCCTGGAGTTGGAGCTGCTCAGCATGAGCTAGGTATTGTCAGATCTACCAGGTCATGAGGGTGGGCAGGTGAGCAACAATCGTCCTACATCAAAAATAGCCCATGCTGGTCAAGCTCAGCCAGGTCTGGAGGGCACGGATAAATTGTACAAACAGGTGACCCAGACCCTCTGTTGCAAGAGAATCTCTCCCACCACTCACACCTGTGCTTCCCTATGGGGCTTCCTGTGACGAGTGAAGGAGTAGGAAAATCCTAGCCCTGCTTATTCGTTGGGCCAGATATATTAGCTAGTGTCCTGATCACAGTCTGCTGCCACACTGAGTCCCACTCAGGAGTGTCCATCTCAGCCTGACGCAGCTTTGTGTGGAGGTAGAACTGGTCTGAGGAAACGTTATACACAGGGGTGAATGGCATCACTGATTGGATGAGATCTAAAGAAACATGATTGGAGGACTGAAGACCAGGAAGTCTAGGGAAGAAGCATGTGGATAGACCCATGGGGTGGACATGAAGAGCATCAGTCATGTTGGCTTGTCACCATCACTCCCTGTAACCCTCTTGGATTTTTTTTTTAATTTTACCTACCAAACCTGTAACTGTTGGCCCTGATGGACTAAATGTCATATTTCCTAGGACAAGGATGTTTCTTTCAAGTAACACATTAAGAATCCTACTACGCCTAAGGTTATGGTTGCTTTCTGGTTATGTTGGACTGTTTATGCTGGTGGACCAGAAAGGCAAAATATAAAAACAGAGTTGCTGTACCTGCATAAGTAAATGACTGATTATCAGGAAAAGCTGGGGCTGCTGGTTACAATAGGAGCAAAGAGGAGTAAGTGTGGAATTCAACAGATTTACAGAGGTGCTTCCTGGTGCTTCCATTCCTGGTGGTCATAACCGCAAATGGGCAGTGCATCAGCCATGATGTGACAAAGGCACTGACACGTTGCCAGGGGCTCCTAATCCTCAGTGATGAAGCTCTCGGTTCCCCACTGGAAAAACAACTTATACCAGTAGAAGTACTGGCCAAGGCAGAGGACAATCATGAATGAATGGTAAAAGAGGGAGTTGAGGAATATCCAGTATTCCTTGAAGAGCCAGTGGGAAGACAAAGTGTTCTTAACGGGTGGCAAGAGTGGATCTGAGTGGTGCAAAGGGTGAACTATGGCAGCCGCTCTTATATCCTTAGCATGGAGGTCACCATAGCCCTGTGGACAAACCTTCCTACTCTAACATCTGTGTCCATCTCTGCCTGAGCATTTTCTGGTTACAGGAGCTTGCTAGGCTTAAGCTCAGTTATAAATGCCAGGAAGTTAACCACACCACACGCCTCCACAAGTAACCATCAAGTCATGGTGAGCAGGAGTCAGTGAGGAGTACTTTATAAAGTCTGCCAGAGGGTCTCCAGTGGGCTCAGCCCCAGAAGCTAGCCTCAATAACCCTCTCAATTACATACCCTTTGCTGCCTTTCCTCCATCCCCTCACTGTCCTTCCACATAAACATCATGTACCAATTCCTCAACTTAGGGTGAACTTTTGGGGGAATCCCAGCTGAGATACTTTGTCGGTGAACAATAAATCCCGTTCTTCTCCTGTACACATTAGAGGCATTTGTTCTAAGCTCATTTATGATTTAGAAAGAAAGAAAAATTGATTACATTTCAGATACCACCAAATCCCAAACAACAACGAGTATCGGAGAGACTAAAAGAACAGAGAAGAATGGGAGTTTCTGGAAGCAAATGAGATGAGATTTAATATAGATAAATGTAAGATAATGCACCTGGGAAAGTCCAAATCAGCATTAATTTAAAGTGGGCACCTGCAATTTGTGAAATAATCAGACCAACAAAAAGCTGGGACTAATAATGTATAATCAATTATGAATCAAGAAATGTGCTGCTTATTAGAAAAACAAAGTTCACCATCTTACAGGGTGTAGATAAAATACAATCAGACATGGTCATGTCATTCCAGGGCCCTTCTTGAGATCGTTGGAACCAAGACTAGGGCAGTTAAGGTAGATGAGAAACGAGGCATGGGAGTCAACAGACTCTGAGGGGCTGGGGGTGGGGAGTTCCAGACTTACAGGTGTGAGATTAAAAGCGTGGAGCCATCTAGCATCACACGGGCAGGATGATTAAGATCAGAGGTCAGTGGCTGTCAGCCAGGCAGACAGGCAGGACGGCAGTCAAGGCATTGGTCACGGAGACTACGGGTCTGCAGTGGCTTTGACTTCACATTGGATGCCTTACTGAATGTCAGCACAGAAATGAATTCCAGGGAGATGCAGAGCCCTCCTTCCCCAAGGGTGCACAGGTAAGTGAAGGCGCATCACATAAGGAAAGCAACTTGTGGGTGTCCTGGGTGTTGTGCAAAGTCATTCCCCACTCTGCCGCAGGTCAGTTGGGATTCTGTTTGGCTGAAAGTAAGAGAAAGCTGGACACAGTGGCTTACACAAGGATATACCTTGTTTCTGTTATATAAAAAGACATCTGGAAGTTGCCTCTTTTTGCTCGTATTGGTTCAGCTGCTTGTCAATATGAATGAAAGTCTCTGAGCCTATCTTGGTCTTTCCTTCGTGGTCGCAGGTCGGCTGCTATAATGTGAGGCACCATGCTCTGTGTGAGTCAGGAAGAAGGAGAAGGGAAGGGAAAACAGTGATGCCATGGGCTGACTTTCATTAGATAAAAAGAGCATGTGCTGAGTAGAAAGAATTCCATGAACAAATGCACAGGAATAGGTAATAGAATGGTATGTATAGCAATCACTGTTAGCCACCTACCCAATATACATCACCTTTTTCTTATTTGATGATCAAAGCCCACTCTCATTTGGAAGCAACGTGATCAGCTGAAATGAGATCCTTGCTTTCTTAGCATCCATTGCAGCTGGGCACAGCCAGGTCACAGGTATTGATCTAGAAAATTAATCAGAAATTTCTCCTCTGGTAATAATTTTTTTCTCATGAAAAATAAGCATATGGCATCGCCTTTTTCCCTCACCTACCCCTCTTCCTGACTTGAACAGAGCTTGTTCATAGCCATCCTGCAATCATGAGGAAAAGACCAAGACAAGCTCAGAGACACCACCCACCAGCTTTTGACTTGAGAGTCACTTGTTGATGAAGATTTCCCTGACCACCTTCAAGTAGATTCTGCCCAACTCTTCTTTATCTCTTCCTTTGTTTACTTCCTTCATTGAATTTATTTCAACCAGCAATAATTTTTATTTTTCAGTGTACTATTTTTGTTAATATTTTCCTAACTCATTAAAAAATAAGGAACTCCAACACGGTGAAACCTCATCTCTACTAAAGATACAAAAAATTAGCTAGGCTTGGCGGCACACGCCTGTAATCCCAGCTGTTCGGGAGGCTGAGGCAGGAGAATCACTTGAACCCGGGAGGTGCAGGTTGCAGTGAGCTGAGATCGCGCCGTTGCTCTCCCGGCTGGGCAACAGGGTGAGACTCCGTCCAAAAAAAAAAAAAAAAACGAAGGAAAAGGAAAAAGACAACTCTTTGAAGTTAGGCATGGGTCTAGGCACAGAGTAGCTGCTCAATGAATATTAGTTAAATACTTGAATACATTTTCTAGAAGGCAAGAGCTCTCATTTCTAAGCTTGTCTTTTTCTGGTTTAGTGCCTTATCCAGCAGCCAGGCTTTGAGACCGGCCTCTGCCGTTTCACAGCTGTAAGACCTTGATCAAATCATTCTCTCTCTCTCTCTCTCTCTCTCTTAGGGCTTCAGATTTCTATCTAGTCAATGAGGTGGGTAGGACTCCACCATCTCTAAGGTCCTTTTTGATTACTGATCTCTACCATTTCTAGGTTTTTCTTCTGATTGTAGAGTTTTTAAGAATTTTTTGATCAAGACCCTTCAGCAGTACTAAATTTTATATCACAATTCATTAGGTGTCAGGAACTGTATTCTCTTATATTAAAAAAAAAAATGCCCACTTGCTTTCAGGACCTGTGGCTGGATTGTGACCTGAAATTTAAATAACTCCTCTAAGCTATGGTATTTTGTCCCAAGCAATCTCCTATTAAAATTTATTTCCCTTGTGAAAATATTTTTATTAATGATACATATGACATATTAGCATATTATAACTATTTACTATGACATAATATATAATAATGGTAAAATACAATAATAAATCCAACATGTATGCAGCTCTTTAGAGCACACAGAATACCATCACATGGAGTATCCTATTTATCCATTGGATTGACTCTGTCATGGGACTAGACCCATTTTTCATAAGAGAAAACTAGCTCAGCAAGCAATTAGTATGCCTAAGGTTACTCTGCAAAATGAGGGTTCAAACCAGGGTTTTAAATTCCTCAATAAATGCCTATTAAAGATGCAGACTACTTAGAAGAATCATTTCCACAACTCTGGCTGTTGAGTCTCTTTGCTGTAGCAGCCACTCTAACTCAGCTCATTTCACTATAAGCTCTGAACATCCAAACAGAGACCTAACAGGCCAAGGAAGGTGTGCAGACCTATTCCAGAAGACTGAAAAGACCTGAGAAAACCTTGTGAAAAAGATGGCAAACCAGGCTGTGTTCCATGACCTTGAGCAGGTTATTTGATGTCTCTGAGTCTTAGTGTTCTCATCTGTACACTGGGGATGATTCTAATTGCTACCAGCTGCAGGGCCTTGTGAAGATGCTGCAGAGATTCTCTGGTAGTTTGAGCTCTCAGATTTTACATGCACCTTCCCTCTACCAGGAATGCCTTCCCTTCTGCTTGGCACAAACTAGAAATTCTTTAGACCCAATTCACATTCCTCATGGCAAGAATGAATCAATCCTTTCTTGTGCTCCTGCTGAAGGCAATTCTTACTTTGATTCTGGCTCTTTCCATGTTCCATTAATATATGCTCCCCATGCGTAACATAGTGCCTGACATATAGTGGGTGTCATTATTTACAAAGCAGTTACTGGATTCTGTGTTCTATGCCTTGGCTATACTCTGAATGGGTTATTGAAAAGCAAGCTGAATTGCCCAGGATGATATCAGTAAGCCTCATCATCCATGAGTTTTGTGAAAGGAATCAGAACCCACATTCAATGGGGAAAGTGTTGCATAATGGGAATTCTCCTAGTGGTTTAATAACTTTCGATGGGACCTACATGGATTGTAGCATCAATGGGAGCTGTTACTTATCCCCGCACATCATTACCTAAGGAATGAGCTTTGGCTACAAGAATGACTACAGGTAGAATTTCATTGTCAGGTGGATGGAAGACAATGCAGTGCTCAGTAGGATCATTGAAAGGGCAGGGGTGTGTGTGTGGGGGGGGGTACACGTGCGTGTGCTTTCCTGAGATTATTAGACTATTAGGCTTATGAAAGTTTAGTATTCAAACAGACTAAATTAAGCTATGCTGATAGGCAGGAAGTATTTGGGACTCTCTTTCTCCTTATCCCTATTTGACTTAATTTAAAGATAGGTTTAGGGGACCAGACACTTGCATTAAAAATTTCCTTTTTTTCTCTTCTATCTTACACATATTTGCTATAGAACACCTCTGTTGCACTTCCTCATTTTGCTTGTATATAGCCTGTTAAGGTCTTGGCTAAGAACCCAGCCTACCTGGCATATAAAAGTAAGTAAAATAAGATATATTTTTTAAAAATTATGCTTTAAGTTCTGGGGTACATATGCAGAATGTGCAGGTTTGTTACATAGGTATACACGTGCCATGGTGGTTTGCTGCATCTATCACCCATCATCTACATTAGGTGTTTCTCCTAATGCTATCCTTCTCATAGCCCCCACCCCCCACAGGCTCTGGTGTGTGATGTTCCCCTCCCTGAGTCCATGAGTTCTCATTGTTCAACTCCCACTTAAGAGTAAGAACATGCGGTGTTTGGTTTTCTGTTCTTGTGTTAGTTTCCTGAGAATGATAGATTCTAGCTTCATCCATATCCCTGCAAAGGACATGAACTCATCCTTTCATGGCTGCAGACTATTCCATGGTTTATGTGTGCCACATTTTCTTTATCCAGTCTGTCACTGATGGGCATTTGGGTTGGTTCCAAATCTTTGTTATTGTGAACAGTGCTGCAATAAACATACATGTGTCTTTATAGTAGAATGATTTATAATCCTTAGGGTATATATTCAGTAATGGGATTGCTGAGTCAAATGGTATTTCTACTTCTAGATTCTTGAGGAATCTCCACACTGTCCTTCACAATGGTTGAACTAATTTACACTCCTACCAACAGTGTAAAAGTGTTCCTATTTTGCCATATCCTCTCTAGCATCTGTTGTTTCCTGACTTTTTAATGATCGCCATTCTAACTGGCATGAGATGGTATCTCAATATGGTTTTGATTTGCATTTCTCTGATGATCAGTGATGATGAGCTTTTTTTCATGTTTGTTGGCCACATAAATGTCTTCTTCTGAGAAGTATCTGTTCATGTCCTTTGCGCACTTTTTGATGGTTTTTTTTGTTTTCTCTTATAAATTGTTTATTTATATATTATCATTAGCCCTTTGTCAGATGGATAGGTCGCAAAAATTTTCTCCCATTCTATGTAGGTTGCTTGATCACTTTGATGATAGTATCTTTTGCTGTGCAGAAGATCTTTAGTTTAATTAGATCCCATTTGTCTATTTTGGCTTTTGTTGCCATTGCTTTTGGTGTTATAGTCATGAAGTCCTTGCCCATGTCTATGTCCTAAGTGGTATTGCCTAGGTTTTCTTCTAAGGTTTTTATGGTTTTAAGTCTTATGTTTAAGTCTTTAATACATCTTGAGTTTTAAAAGCCAGAGGCAATGTTAGATCCATTAAGTAAGAGATGGTCAGAAATATCTGGGGTTTGACAGGGAGGTGCTGATTATGTTTTAGGTCTGAAAGATGAAACCCAAGAAAATGAGATATAGTGAACCAGGATGAGAAGCCAAACCTCAGTCCTTCAAAAAGGGTGGAGACTTTCTGTCCTAGCCAGCTGAGGACCAGTAATTACACTAGGTCCTCCTACTACCCAGGTTCTGACAGCCGCACATGCAAGCATCTGCTCATCTTTAATTGCTTAAATTATGAAATAAACTAAGAAGTACAGCAAATGATAAACAAAAATTCTCCAATCAGGTATTTGCTTAACATACTACTAAAAAGTAAAATAAACATAAATAAAATGGAAGCCCCTCCATTAAGCTCTTATCTCCGGAGATAGGTTCTAAAAATTGTGCACCTCCTACTGCCATGGCTTCATGTTTTTACTATACATGTGTGATTCTGGAAGCAACACATAGTTTTGTGTATGTTAAAACATATCCATATGTATTTATGGTTTTATACTTATGAATCTTCTTGCAATTTGCTTTTCTCATTCAATATGTTGATAGATGTATGTCTTTCTTAGTCTTCCCTCCCCTTCCCTCATCTTCCCTCCCCTTTCCTCCCCTTTGCTTTCTTCCCTCTCTCCCCCTACTTTCCTTCTTTTTCACTTGTTACAGACAATGCTTGACCACTCTGGGCATGACAGCTTGGGCACACCTGTGGTATTTCCCCAGGGAACTGCTAGCAATGGAGTTGAAGGACAGTGGAGCAGGCTTACTTCAACATCAGCAGATATGGTCTTCCTGCTTTCCTAAGTGATTTCCTAGTTTGTGTCACTGCCAGTGATGTATGAAAGTTCTTGTTTCTCTACATTCTCAAAGATATTAGCTCTTTGCTAGTGTGCTAAGTTAGAAAAGTAGATTCTTGTTATCTTAATTTTTTCTCTGATGTCTAGTAGGATGTACTTCTTTTAAGATGCTCATATGATTATGTCACCCTGGCTAGGTTCTTATTTCATGCAGCTAAACATCATCTGTAACAGGCTAGCATTTTGGACCAGTGTTAACTGGTTTTCCAGGAATTGCTTTGGGAGCTCAAAAAGAGAGAAAGGGGAGATAAAGGTAAGAGGAGCAGGTGCCTTGAAGGACAAACTTAATCAGCTCGACAGTTTTGCCCAGGAATGCTAAGAAATCTTAAAATCCATTTCATAGTTGATTGTTCAAAAGCAAACCTAACAAAACTATACTTCTCCAAGTTTGAATCTGTTTTACTTCTGACATGTGGATCCTTCCCACCACTCACCTCCAGGTAAACTTGGAGAAACTCTCTGAGCTTGGGCATTTTCCCCTAGACTTCTAGAGAGTCAATCTGGACTTACCAGAAATCTTTATGCAGTTCAATCCTGAAGATATTTATTCATTGCTTGCTATGAACAACACTCTGTGTTCTCCATCAGGAGAGATTCATTCCCTTCATGAACCAATTAACAAAGTGATAAAAGAAAGGAACAGATGTGTTCAGCCCACCTCTCTCTCTCTCTCTCCAGGGGCTCAGAAACTTAAGATGTGACAGTTTCTTTCCAGATCTCCGGCCAGAGCTGACCCTACAGCTCTGAGTCACCAGGAAAAGTCCCAGACTCTTGAGCCTTCTATCCGCAACACCTGGCCATGACACTTCCTGGGATCCCCCTCAGGTGTCATCCTGCCTGTCTCTGCATCATCAGAAGAGCTCCTGTCGTCAGCTTCAACCACATCTGAGTGTTAAAAAAACACAGATGGCATTGTGGTTCCAAGCTAATTGCAGCATATTTATCTGATAAGTGATTCTCATTATGTGCTCGTCAAACGATTATGGAAACAAGTAGTGGCTCCATCCTTGTGCCTGTCAGGTCTTGTTAATAAAAAAAAAAAAAAAAAAAAAAAAGGAAAATTGCTAAGCTAATAGTGGTCTTGGGACCAGAAGGCAGGAGGTAAAAAGAAAACAGCACTTCCAGGCAATTAGTTAGGATGGCTCTGGGCTTAACTCACTGTGCCTGACTAGAAAAGATTTATCTCTACCTGGGGCTTGAGGATCCCCAAACCCAGGAGGAGGAGCAGAGAATTGATGCCTGTCTAGTATCTGGCCTTTCTCCTTGCACTTGACTCCCCTGCCCACTGTAGTGGTAGTGAACGTCCTCCGGTAGACCTTACTCTTGTGCCTTGGGCATTGTACATGCTGCTGCAGGGCTTTTGCTCAGGCTCCTATACTTTCTTTGACTTCTCCAACATCAGACCCAATCTAGTATAGGGGTTAAGAACACAGGCAGAAGACAGACCACACAGGTTCAACCCCAGGTCCAACTGCAAGACAACCAATAATTAGCCATCGCCTTACACTGACGGCCTGAACCTTCTGAGTCACATTTTGAAAAATAATAAGACAAGAAATTATGGTAGCACTTGTTTTTGCACAGCTCTTATGAGGTTGCAAGGAAATGCTGCACGTAGGGCCCTTAGCATGGTGCCTGGCTTGACATAAGTTTTCAATCTATGTTGATTTCATCACAGCCACAGCTGTCGAACCATGTCCTCACTGCCTGCTTATTGCTTACCTTCTTTGCTGGCTGGTAAGCTCCATGAGAGCAGAGACACTGCTCACTGACTATCCTAACACACAGCACGTAATAGACACTTAATGAACTTGTGTTGAATAAGGAAACTGGTGAAAATCACCCCTCAGCACTGGAGACACCCTCGGATTGGGAGGATGGAGCCATAGTGACCAGTGATTCTCAAGAGGGGAAAGATGGCATGTGGGGGGATATAGAGTTTATAAAATTATACTAAATATTATCATAAAACTTTACATTTATAAAGTTAACATAATTTGGGGGGCAATATAAGCCACAGTAAAAACTAACCTGGATAAGGTTTTGTGATTGCTGGGGCAAGGATTAAAAGCTCATAAACTCTGTCTACTTTCTTACTTTATATATCAGGATACTCAGACTAAGCGAACCCCACCACATTGAGCATTTCACGGCTAGTAACTGCTGGCTCCAAAACCCATCTACTCATATAGTTATTCATTCATCCGACAATGATTTAACCATGTGGGCTCCAGTTTCTGTCCTCAGGAAGCCCCCATGCTAAGTGGTCAAGGCCACAACTACACTAATCCATCGGGGGGACTGGGTATAGTGTGTTCCTGGAGGGAGGCTCTGCCATCGAACATGGAGGGTGAGTAGCCTCTGTCCACTGGTGGAGAAGGGAGAGCACAGTAGCAGAGATTCTCCACACAGGCACAAAATCCTAAAACAGTTGGTGCGTTTGGGGAGCAAGAGTTCTACAACATTTCCTTGTGCCCACACTCTCTGGATTGTTCTTTACATGCTGTGTTTGATACCACATTAAGCCGGAAGTCCTGTGAGGGCTGGGCCAGGTTTTCCACTCCTGTTTCCCTCACTGCGCTGGACTAGTGCTCACACTGCTGGTGCCTGAAACCTGCTGACAGAAGGCCCTAGCTCTTGACTAAGGGCTTTACTGTCATCTAGTAAAGAGAGTAGACAGGGACTGCTGGGGACGGACACCATGGTTTAGATGATGGATTTCAACCTTGCAGAATCAGAGCATCTACTTCCTTTGTTATTACTTTTATTTTAATATTTTCCATCCCATCTTATTCCAAAAAGGACTTGAGACACCAGTGCCTTCCCCGTAGGGTCCCACCACAGCAGGTCAGATGATGGGACCAAAGCTTGGACCACCATTAAAGATGCAGATGGTTGACATTATATTATCCTCCCTTTAATTCACCCTCACGGCCCATCTCTGATATCCACCTTCAGCCTCTCTGAGTGTGCGACCTCAGATTTGAGCTCTTTGATTTCCTTTTACACCTCCTTTCTTTTCTTTCCCCCAACTCCTTTTCTCATCCACCATCTCTCTCTGTGTTCTGAAAGGTTTCTCTCTGTTTAGTTTACCTTGAGATTAAAAATGTTCTTTCTGGGTTTTGTGTTCATCCTCCTTTGTTTAAGGCTAAGGTTTCTCTAGGCAGGTAGCAGTCCTGAAAGTTAAAGTAGCTTTCTAGTCCACTTCTGAACTTCCATCATCAATTTTAAAAGTTACGATTAACTGGTGAAGGCATTTATTTATTTATTTATCCATCAATATTTCTCAGTGATGTTGTTAATTCTTCTCCAGATCAAAGCTTAGAAAATAAAGATATTACTAATAATTAGGGGATTAAAGCCTCTGGACAAGCAGAAAGTTCACAGTGAGCATAAGAGAAAAATCAGAGGAGGAACTAATATCTAAATAGTTCTAAAATGCTATCATCGACTAGATAAAGAAAATGTGGCACATATACATCATGGAACACTATGCAGCCATAAAAAAGAATGAATTTATGTCCTTTACAGGGACATGGATGAAGCTGGAAGCCATCATTCTCAGCAAACTAACACAGGAACAGAAAACCAAATACCGCATGTTTTCACTCATAAGTGGGAGTTGAACAGTGAGAACACATGGACACAGGGAGGGAAACATCACACACTGGGGCCTGTTGAGGGGTGGAGAGCAAGGGGAGGGAGAGCATTAGGACAAATACCTAATGCATGGGGGGATTAAAACCTAGATGACAGGTGGATAGGTGAAGCAAACCACCATGGCACATGCATACCTACGTAACGAACCTGCACATTCTGCCCATGTATCCCAGAACTTAAAGTAAAATAAAAAATAAATAAAATGCTATCATCCATGTAGTTTAGTTTTCAATACAATAAAAGTCTTACGAAAGCAGCACCTGATCTTTGGGGAGGATAAGTGACTCTGCTGGGACCAATAGCTACTGTTTAGTTAGCAGGGGTGGGAACCCCATACCTGTGCAGTTTTCCATTAGTAAGAGGCGTCTACAGTTGGAAAGGCGAGGGCCACTCATGGGCTAAAAGCAACTCATGTTGCCTTTTGAAATGGGCAAAACCACCCAGGAATGAAAGTAAACAATATCCCTTTCGGCCTTTCCTTTTGCAGTAGGCAGATTTCAGAGTAAACCTCTTCTTATAATCCTCCAACAATTTCTTGCCCTTGTGTATTGATCTGACAAGGCTCCAGAGTACTTTGCCTCCCAAGGGCTCTAGGAACTGTTCTATGCATATTGATAAATGATGAAGCTGCCATTAGCCCATCACAAACAAACCAGGGAAGGCAGGGAAATTGGCAGGCAAAGAAGGAGGGGGTGCGTGGAGACAGTCCGGAGAGCAGGGGGTTGCTGGGTGCATCCCCTCACTGACAGCCCGCAAGGAATTCTGAGCCAGTAAGGCTGTTTGTTCTTCCCTTGTTCCTACCTGTGAAAAGATGCTTCCTAGCTGCAGGAGAAGGTGTATCAATCCCCTTGCATCGGAAGCCCCAGGGTCTGGTGGTCCTGTCTGGAAGGGTCTCTGTTTTGGGGAACCTGGCAATGTCAAGCACATAGGTTCCCCATGAGTCCTGACTTCTAGGCTCCTGGCTTCCTTCCTTGGCACTGCAGCTCAGCCCCATTTGGCTTCCTCCATTCCCTCCCAACCTCTCCCCTCAGTCCTGCTCCCTCCCAAGGTGGCACAGAGCACTGGCCTCCATCACTATCCTATCCCTGCCACATTCAGTGGTAGGGCTATGTGCCCTCCTGGCCCCACGGATCTTGCTTCCTGATGGAGAAACAGATGAAGGGAAGGAGGAGTGTGCTCCAGAAGGTCCAGCCCCATGGTTCTGCTCTGTGATGCTCTTCCCTACCAACTCTAGCTCCTTCTCTCCATCCTTTTAAAAGTCCTCATTCTAGATCTGAAGGCAAAATTAGGGCTTATTGCTAGGGCAAGGACAGGGAGTCAAAAGCTTGTCCATGTACCAGGAACTGTGCTGGGTTCTGTACCTGAGATTCTTAGACTTTCAGACAGGATCCTCAGAAAGATGCACAACAGCCCTTGTACTCTGTCCATTCTATGATGAGGAAGGAAGAAGAGGTGAAGCAAACCACATGGCACAGCTCGTGAATGACGATGACCAGCGTTCCAGTCCCAGTCCGCCTGGGACTCAGCCTCTTTCCAAGTATTCACCCAATCCCCTCTTATCCCATATCTGGAGCCTTTCAATGAAGGGACCCCCGCTTCCGAAGGGTAGAGTTTGAGGATGCTTTCCCCAAACTGGCCCATAGTATCCCATGCCTTCTATCATCTGCATAAGCTGATGGGGCTTGGCTAAGGGGCTGCAGGGTATGGGGAGCCCAGCAGGATCCTGAGCTGTTAATGGACTGTATAGCTTTATTGCCTGCTATTAAGAAAAGCAATTAGCCAGGAAGCAGTGCCTAGACAAGTCTGCAATTCATGACATGGGTTGGCTGGTTTATATTTGTTTTCAGACCTCATTTGTCCATGTGAGCAATTGGTACTAAGAAGCATTTTCATGTTTGTGAAACTTCATACCTGCTCTGGTACTGGGCATCTCCAAAGCACAAAGGGCCTCACTCACCTCTCCTAAGCCTGTGTTCATACCTGGAGTCACAACACAGAAATCATGCAGGGTGGACCAGGGATGAACTGGGCTTTTCACTTTCTAACAAAGGGCTTCTTGGAGCTACTTCTGATTTAATGATGGGCTCCATGAGCCCAGGAGGCAGTGAAGTTCTGGGTCTGGGAAGAACTCAGGCTCCAATGTAGGCTCAGCCCCTTGCTCACTCATTGCCTTTGGATGCATCTGTAAAATAGTGATTAATAATTAGGGAGTCAGAAGGAATAGATGCAGAATCCCCAATACAGAGTAGCTTATAAATAATAATAGTAATTTTTATTATGATTCTTATTATTTCATCTTGAAGTGGCCCAATTATCAGCCAAGGTCTGGCCCACACCCTAGGAGGATAGCTCTGAGAGGAGACAGGTGCATCCCCAGAAAGAGAGGCCCCAAAGAGGTGTCAGTCACCAGTGGGTTCCAGGGGAGCTCAGCTGGGCTGAAGCAGTCGTGAGAGGTTACTTGAAGTACAGGCCCTGGTCACAAGTCTGGGATCCAGGGACAAGAGCCTCCAGGGAAGAGCAGGCAGAGCTGCAGAATACTCCAGCAACCCGCAGCAGCAGAATTGACTTAATCTTTACCTGCAAATACCAATCCTGAGCACTCTTGTCATGCCAATTCCTCCTTCAGCCTCAGACTCAGCCCCTCAGGTAGGCACTGCTATGTTCTCATCATGCAATTGGGGACTGAGGCTCAGAGATGCCAAGTGACTTACCTGAGGTCACACAGCTTGGAATCAGGTTGAGGATGCCCACCCAGGCTTGCTGGGAGAGCAGATCTGCATTTCCACATTGCAGGACTCCTTGAGGCTTGGAGATTTGGTTTCTCAACTTGCAGCCTTCTTTCTCATCCTAAAAGTAGCCAGCAGTCCAGCAAAATAAGGCTGACAGGTGAAACCCATAACCATGTGTTTAATAACTCCTAAGTGGTCAGAATTATGCCAGGTGCTGAGGGGCAGGGTACAACAGAGACTTGTCCAGGTGCTCATGGTGTGAGTATCTGAGGCTGGTTTGCAGCAGATAATCAGGAGAGGTTTACAGTTGCCTTGCCCCCAACCCACAATCTTTACTAGCCTTCCCCTGAGGCCATGCCCCAATAATAACATTTAAAACTAAGAGAAAGTTGTGGCCTGGCATAGTGTCTCATGCCTATAATCTTAGCACTTTTGGAGGCCAAGGTGGGCAGATCATGAGGTCAAGAGATCAAGACCATCCTGGCCAACATGGTGAAACCCTGTCTCTACTAAAAATACAAAAATTAGCCAGTGTGGTGGTGCGTGCCTGAGTCCCAGCTACTTGGGAGGCTGAGGCAGAAGAGTTGCTTGAACCCAGGAGGCGGAGGTTGTGGTGAGCCAAGATCGTACCACTGCACTCCAGCCTGGCAACAGAGCGAGACTCCGTCTCAACAACAACAACAAAAGTTGCATCAGGGCAAGTCTCCTAGACCCACTTTCCTTCCAGATGTAAGTCCCTCCTCATGGCCCTTGTCTAAGTTGAATTCCCCTAGAGCAGACGAGGATATGGTGCAAGTAGGGTTTTGCTTGTTTGTTTGTTTGTTTGTTTGTTTGTTTTGGAAGCAAATCCAGGGAAGCAGTCATGGGGAGGGGACCCAAGAAAGAAAAGAAAGCCAATACATGGTGCATCTGTGAGCAGGGCACTGCTGTGGGCAACTGAAGCCCAATCCCATGGGGACTTCTGGGAGACCGGGCAGGTCATGCCTCAGGTTTTTTTCTACCCAAGGCGGGAGGAGGCTGGGGTACTTATCCACCAATTCCAATTCACACTGGTCGAGGGCCTCTCCTGGAATTCTTTGGTCTCCACACTTCTGACCTGCCCTCTGCATTGGGGAACCATACTCTGAGGCCAGAGGAATCCCTTAGCCAGAGTCCTACCCGCTTGGAACAAAAAGTTTCCAATGGGAAAGACAAGCACTGATAGGATCTGGACAGGCCCCAGAGGTGTCTGTTACTCTATACTGTAGAAACGCTGGAGCTGTCATGGGGAGCTGCCAAAGAGGAAGGATTTGGGGAGCCCTGGGTCATGTCAGAGCCCCACTGTTAACAGATGGGTGACCTTGGATGAGTTACTTCACTTCTCTCATCTTTAATTGCTTCATCTGGAAAGGGAGTATAAAAGTACTTAGGGTATTGAGAAGATTGCATAAAATACTCTCAAGTGTCTCACTCAATAAATGACAGCTATCAATATCCTTATTCTTAATCACAAGCCAGATCATGTCCTACCACACCTAAAAATTTAGAAAAGTGAGAGAATGATGCAGCGTGGGAGATGATTCTGGATGGGTGTCAAGTGGAAGTTGGGACTGGAAGTTGAGCTTTGAGAAGTTACAGGATATTTTTGAAAGTATAAAATGAATATATCAACACTACAGAAAATTTGGAAGCGGAGAGTAGAAGCTCCTATGCGCCCACATCCCCACAGACTTCCTTATAGATATGGCCTTGTTTGCATGTTCCTGACGACTGTGACACTGAGCATCTCCTCAAAGGCTTATGGGCCATTTGTATATCTTTGGAGAAATGTCTACTTATGTCCCTTACCCATTTTTAATTGGGTTGTCCTTTTCCTATTGAGCTAAAAGAGCTCTTTTTATGTTTCATTTAATGTTAATTTGCTTTTGTAAATTGATAGTGACATTGGACATTTTCCAAGCATTTATTTACTGGTTATAATTAGTAAAATAATTTAGATGGAAGCGTGGTAGGGAGAGTATCTTAGCCAGTATTGAGAACAAAGATGAATGTGCCCAGGTGGGCATCATAAAAAGATAATTGTTCTATGATTCTTTAATTTTTTTTTCATTTAACGCGTTTGTTGCATACATTTCCTGTTCCAAAAACTACGTTATGTCACAAAATAGTGCACATGATAAAAATAGTCTCTGTCTTCACAAAACACACAGCCTAGAGGGGCTGAGAGAGATTTATAAAGTCAAAAAAATGCTTATGGATTGGGCTATGTGCCTAACGCCCTGGAAACAAAAAGGACACAGAATTAAGTAGCACTTCAGAGGGACCTAGTTCAGCTAGTTCAGAGAGTGATTCGCGCTGGGTTTCCCAGAAGTAGACCCTGAGAAGAGCTTGTGAGTGAGAGCCATGTGTTACAAAGTTCTCAGGGCAACCTGGTGAGTGGGAAGTTGAATGGTGGGTGGAATGAAGAAGGGAAGGAAACAAGCAAGTGAGTGAATTCAAGCCAAATCCTTGTCAATCAACAGAGGAGCTCTAGACACAGCATAGGGCAGAGTTTTCCCAATCAGCGATGAGGGTGCGAAGCAGGTACACTTCTGCACCCTTCAGCCCTGGGAGTATAAATCCCCAAGCTCTTGCATTCAAACAAGGTGGCTTCTGGGAGCTGCAGAGCAGCCTGAGGCTAAAGAGGCTCAGGTGCTGACTGATGAAACCGAATACACCCAGATTGTCAAGAATCTGATCTAAGGAAATGGGAGCCTAAGGATGAAGCACTGAGTGCATCTGCGACAGATGGGCAGATCAGGGAAGGCTCATCAGAAGAATTGACATTAAGGATGACGAGGAGCAGAGGAAGAGTCTAGCAGGCAGAGGAAGCCAGGCAGGTGAAGGCCATCCAGTAGAAAGGGCTCAGGTTTCTCCAGAAACTGAAGGAACCATGGACAGTGGTAGATTGAAAAGAGGCCTTGGTAGATTTTGCTCAAGCCTTCTTGTTTTACCAAGGAAGGCAGAAGAGAAGAGCGAGGCTCAGAGAGACTGAGTGACTTGCCCAAGATCACACAGCTAGCGATGTAACAGCTCAGGGGAGACCTCAATTCTGACATGCATGACCAGTTGTGAGGGGTGTAGGACACATGTAAGACCCCTTTGCCTAAGAGCTGTTGGGGAACTGGAGGGGCAACTCAGGAGAGCAGAGAAACGGCGTGAACAAGGACATCCTGACCATACCCCCCACCCTACCCTAGTGCACTCCCATGCTTGCTATGGTTCTTTCTTTAGCAGAAAAGCTTCTCAAGTATATAGATGCAACTGAACAGACACAGTTATAAATAAAGTGACAGATACCATAGCAACAGGGGAAGCAAAGTGAAGTACATCATTTTATTATAAAGGGCAAAACCTATGCTATATATACAACAAGTGAGCATCTCCTTCTTCTTTCCATTGCTTTTCTGCACAAACATTTCAGGCTTCACATGCAACAGGCCTGCGTCCTCAGCTAAGGCAATTCTGCCACAGAATACATACCTATCTTTATGTGTCTCTATTTGTGTTCAGTTATATAAAGTATTCCTAAAGCTCTGTCTATAGAGACATACTTTATATTATTGATGTATATATTTTATATCTGCAAAACCCTAAGATGTCAGATATAGTTTCTGTGGCAGATTGTATTTTCCAAAGATGACAACAACAGATCTTTGAGGGAACCCAGGCCCTGTGTAAAACGCCCATTTACCCTGAGGCCATCATATTAAAGAGGCTGTAGACTGGTGCTCCCATCAAGAGTATCAGCTGAGCCCAGGCCTCCAGCCATGCAGACCAAGGTGTCATGCTTGTCAGTCAAATGACACTGGATGCTCTAACCAGCACATCTGCCATCGAAGCACTTCTAAATAACCCCTGCAATGCTGCAGAGAGCAAAGAATCAGCCAAGCCCTGCCCAAATGTGGGACCCACTGACTTTGTGAGACATAATAAAGTGATTATTGCTTGAAGCCACTAAGTTTTGAGGGAGTTGCTTATACCACACTAGATAACTGGAATAGGTACCCCCATAAATATCAAGACTGCTGCCATGTGCGAAGTATCTAGCAGGTGGCACAATCTATGCTGAGACTTGACATGGATCATCTCATCTAATCCTCAAGCCAACAGCAAAAGATAAGAACAGCTGTAGCAATCTCCACTTTTCAGATGAGGAAACTGAGGCTGAGAGGGCTCAGGAACTTGTTCATGGTCACAAGCAAGAACCGAGTGGGATCTAGGTCCCCCGGCTGCAGCCCTCCTTCCTTACCACTGAGCAGACTGCCTCATTGTTGAGGTTTGATTTCCGGGTCCTTTTAATCTATTTTTATGGTGACTCACACTTTTTTTATTTTTTTATTT
>PVKP010002546.1:0-122021 GCA_004027715.1 Plecturocebus donacophilus | reverse complement strand
TTCTCTTCGTCACTTTCAGGTATACCTATTAAGCGTAAATTAGGTCTTTTCACATAGTCCCATATTTCTTGGAGATTTTGCTCATTCCTTTTTACTCTTTTCTCTCTGATTTTATCTTCTCGTTTCATTTCATTAAGTTGGTCTTCGACCTCTAATATCCTTTCTTCTACTTGATCAATTCGACTGTTAAAACTTGTGCATACTTCACGGATTTCTCGTATTGTGTTTTTCAGCTCCATTAATTCGTTTATGTTCTTCTCTAAATTGTCCATTCTCGTTAGTATTTCGTCAAATCTTTTTTCAAAGTTATTTGTTTCTTTGCATTGGTTTAGAACATATTCTTTTAGCTCACAGAAGTTTCTTATTATCCACTTTCTGAAGCCTAATTCTGATGATTCTTCACACTCGTTTTCCATCAAGCCTTGCTCCTTTACTGATGAGGAGCTAGCGTCCTCTGTAGGAGAGACTTTCTGATTTTGAGAGTTCTCAGTTTTTTTACGGTGGCTTCTTGGCATCTTTATGGTTTTATCCATCTACCGTCTTTGTAATTACCCACTTGCAAATTAGGTCTCTGAGTGGACGTCCAGCTTGTTAATTCCCAGCTCCGGAATCTATGTACTTTTCACTGTGCGACTCACAACGCTAGCTAAGACAGCCGCGTTGAAATTCGTGGTGCCTTTCTGCCCGGGGGTCTCCGGTCTGGCTTCTCAGTCTCTTTTTCAATCAGCTGGATGGACTGCTCTGACTTCCCAGAGCGCCAAACATCATCCAAAAGGAGACTCAGTCCCGTTTACTCCGCACCAAGAGCCGCCGAGCCGAGACGCTGGCAAAAAAGCCGCGCCAGCCGAAAGGGTCACGCTGGTGACCCGTGGGGCTCCTCCACTGGGAATGTCCTGGTCCGTGGGCAGCAAAAATTTATCGATAAGTGTGGCGTCCACTGGCTCTCTGCGCTTTTACTGGGAGCTGCAATCCTGAGCTGCTAGTGATCGGCCATCTTGGATCTCTCTCCTCAAATATCTATTTCTAAGTCGAGCTTTGATGTCTCCCTTAGTAGAATTGACAGGTTTGGATAGTCCTATTTTATTTGTTCATCCACTTAATGTTGAGTGCCTTCCTATGGGCCAGGCACTTTACTGACCTCTGGAGCCACAGTCTAAATAGGATTTGATCCTGCTCACAGTTCTTCAGTCAGATGGAATGGATTGTGGAAGTGCTTTCGGAGAGGTATTAAGGTGCAGAATGAACTCAGAGGACACAACAACCAACTTTAGTAAGGCTAGGAAAGGCTTTATAGAAGTGATTTTTGCCCCTAAAAAGGATGTTTTGGGAAGACAATGTCAGGGAATGAGCTTCTGCTTCGGAACTATAGTTAATTTTTTGTGGCTGGATCATATTGCATTTGGAGAAGTGATCAGAGATGATTCTGGACCTTTAAGAGCCAGTGTGCAGAAGAGCTAACAGTGTTACTCAGAAAGTGGTTTGGGTATCAGTATCAGCATCACTGGAGAACTTGGTAGAAATGCAGATTCTCAGGTGCCCCCTCAGAGTACATAATCTCTGGGAGTAGGGCCTAGGAATCCGTATTTTAACTAGCTCTTCAGGTGATGTCTGCATCTGGAAACTAGAATAGCACTCTTAGCCATGAGTAAGTATTTGATGCTCTTGTGTCAAGACAGCTGGAGGTGAGAGGTTTTTAATGATCAAATGTGCATTTTAGAAACACCATTTCTTGATACTGCTTCCCTATTCTGGGGAGATGAAATTGGAGTATTCAACTCACACCCTACTAGAAAGTTTTAATAATAATAAGACCAGGAGCAAATAGCAAAAAAAAAAGAAGGAAGTAATAGAAGGTAATCACTTAAGAAAAATTGAGCTTTCTTTCTGTATTCTTACTGGTATCTTAGGTGATGGGAAAGAATTGTTTTCTTACCTTACACTTGGTTATTCCATATGACAGATAGCAGGTCAGTGATTTTTATATGTGTTTGTATACATACATATCCCATAAGACATATCCACCTCTGAACTTTAAAAGTTTCAAAATCCCCTACTGAGAATGGATTTATACTTTTTTTTTTTTGAGACAGCATCTCACTCTGTCTAGTGTGTCCAGGTTGGAGTATAGTGACACAATCACAGCTCAACTGCAGCCTCGACTTCCTGGGCTCAAGCCATCCTCCCATGTCAGCCTCCTTAGTAGCTGGGATCACAGGCATGCACCACCATGTCCAGCTAATTTTTTTTTTTTTTTTTTTTGTAGAGATGGGGTCTCATTATGTTCAGGCTGGTCTTGAACTCCTGACCTCAAGTGATCCTCCCACTTTGGCCTCCCAAAGTACTGGGATTATAGGTATCAGCCACCATGTCTGGCCTAATATTTTTTATTAATGAAGCTGAAAGTGTTCATCCACTTAATGTGTGTGGAGGAGTGTCGTAATGAATCGACTTCTTTTCATGAACTAAAGGATCTTTTTAAATTTCTTTTCTCCTGCCTCCATCCATCCTGTTATCATATTGCTAATGTTTGTTGATACAAGTTAATTGGAATATGTAAATTGTTGTGAAAATTAACATTTACTTGCATAATTTCTATACAACATAATGTTTTTTACTGGCAAAATCAATTCTGCTTTGAATGTTCATAATTTCTCAGTTACCTTAGTCATATAAATAATAGTATGTTGCGATTTTAAAAGATAGTTTATGTGAAATTATTAAATTATTTTTTTAATTATTTTTTATTATTGTTTTTTGAGACAGAGTCTTGGTCTGTTGCCCAGGCTGGAGTGAAGTGGTGGCATAATCCTGGCTCACTGCAACCTCCACCTCCCTGGTTCAAGTGATTCTCATGCCTCAGTCTCCCTTGTAGCTGAGTTTACAGGCACGCACCATCATGCCCGGCTAATTTTTGTATTTTTAGTAGTGAGAGAGTTTCACCATGTTGGCCAGGCTATACTCCTGGCCTCAAGTGATCTGCCTGCCTTGGCCTCCCAAAGTGCCAAGATTACAGGTGTGAGCTACTGCGCCTGGCTGAGTTTTTAAAAACATTATTAATGGAGGAGGTATTGTTATCTGAGTGCCATTTTACATGAGTTTCTACCAGAAGTTATTACTTTTTATTTGTTAACTCATTCTTTAAATATTTTTTTCTTACCTGTAGGAATATAATTCTAATTTACAAGATAGGGCAGGGCGCGGTGACTAATGCCTGTAATTCCAGTGCTTTGAGAAGCCAAGGCAGGAGGATCCTTTGATGCCAGGAGTCGAGACCAGCCCGGGCAACTTACGAAGACCTCGTCTCTACAGAAAATTTAAAAACTAGCTGGGTATGATGGTGTGCACTAGTCTCAGCTGCTCAAGAGGCTGAGCCGGGAGAATTGCTTGAGCCCAGGAGGTCGAGGCTTCAGTGTACTTGAGATCAGGCTTCTGCAGTCTAGCTTAGGCAACAGATGAAGCCCTGCCTCAAACAAGAAAAAAGGAGTCTACCTTCTGTGGCATTTTGGGAGATCATACTGCTTGAAATAGGTTGCTCCGGCTTTCAAGTTTTTTTAATCCAATTATGATTTTTGTAATAAAATTTATGTAAAAACTATGTGAATGAAAGAGAATAGCACATTTTTGTCTTCCATTTCCCATTAAGTTTTAAATTTCTGTTAAAAATGTACTTTGTTACTTTTCTAATTTAAAAAGTATAAAAAATGTATTTTGAATTGTGGTCCTAATATTCTTTATACTGATTAAAATGTATAAATTATATTTTTATATACAGGACTTCTTAATTACTCAAATGACTGGAAAAGAGCTCTTTGAGATGTGGAAGATAGTAAATCCCATGGGGCTATTGGTAGAAGAACTGAAGAAAAGGAATGTTTCACTTCCTGAATCAAGACTTACTAGGCAGTCTGGTGGCACCACAGCTTTGCCTTTGTATTTTGTTGGCTTATACTGGTTAGTGAAATTTTAATCTTTATAACTTTGAGGAAATCCTAAAAACAGACTCTTCATATTCCATAAGGAATGTTAACATAACCTCTTCAAATTCCTTAATTTGAATTACATTAAAAGATTTTTTTAAAAAATCTCTTCCCTGTGGCTATTTACTACTTCCTTTCCTTCTAGTTATTCTTAGGAGGAATCTGAGTTTTGCTAAACATAGCTTTTGTCAGCCAACTATTTACTATAGACTTTCAGCATGTTATCTTAAATTTTTCTGTGTAAAATTACAAATAAGGCCAGGCACAGTGGCTCACGCCTGTAATCCCAGCACTTTGGGAGGCTGAGGTGAGTGGATCACAAGGTCAGGAGTTCAAGACCAGTCTGGCCAGCATGGTGAAACCCTGTCTCTGGTAAAAATACAAAAAATTAGCTGGGCGTGGTGGTGTGCGCCTCTAATCGGGAGGCTGAGGCAGGAGAATTACTTGAACCCAGGAGGCAGAGATTGCAATGAGCTGAGATCGTGTCTCTGTACTCCAACCTGGGTGATAGAGTGAGACTCCATCTCAAAAAAAAAAAAAAAAAGTACAAGTGTTGACTTGTTCATGTTGCAGATTTAACCTTAATCCATTCTTGTCAGTAGCTTCAACTGAGCCTAGAACTGGAAAAGGAAGGGCTTAGTTGTCCATCGAAATGTATAAATCACCCCATGTTGAGAGCTTTTTAGTTTTGTTAGTAAAAAGTTGACCTGCCCCAAATTAATTTCAGATGTTAAGATTAAAGTGTTAAATGTAAATATTGAATATTTTTTAAAAAGCTAGATTAAAATTTAGGTAAAGATTTTTATAATCCTTTTATCACGAAAGACTAAGTATAAAAGAAATAGAAGTTACTACATGGGAAAAATTAATAGTGTTGTAAAAAGTTTCCTTTTCAGTTTACTCCTTTTTACTTATCTGATTGGCAGATCTTTTATCACCAGTTTATTCATTGCTGGTAGAAAAAAAATGTACTCAGTATTTCTGTGAATAATTTTGACAAAATGCCAAGCATCTTAACATGTTTTATGTTCTTTGATTACGGTATTTCAGTTGTTGGTTGTTTGCCTTAAATTTGCAGACAGATTTTGTGAACAAAGACATTTGTTGTTTGCCTCTTTATGCTCCATACCTTGAACAGTTGCTGGGACATGGTGGTCAGTAAATAGTTGTTGAACTAAAAAAAAAAAATTAGAAATAAATGTGGTATTCCACAAGAGGGAAATCATATATGCACATGATGAATATAGTACAGCTATTATAGGTGACATTTTAAAAGAATTTTTAATGAGATTGGGACATTTTGGAGAATGATCTTTTATCTAAAAAAAAATGTAAGAAGTAATTTGCCATATTACTACAGTGATTACTATTGGGTAGTAGTGTTTTTGTAGATCTATTGTTCTTTTTTTTCTTTTTATTTATTTATTTATCTTTTTTTTTTCTTTTTAAATTTTTTGAAGAGGTCTCACTATGTTGCCTAGTCTGGTCTTGAACTCCTGGGCTCAAGCAAGCCTCCTGCTTTGGTCTCCCTAAGTGTTGGTGTTGCAGGTGTGAGCCATCACACCTGGCCTAAAGTTCCTAATTTGAAATATAGAACTGGTTTCTCATTTGTGTTAAAGTTTAGATGGCAAACTCAAAAGTCATAATTTTTTCAACAGAATCTTTTCCCAAGTTATATCACACATTAAAAATAAGAACAGTCATAATTCTTGATAATATTTTTAATAGTTTCAGGTTTCTGTAAGGAGATATTTTTTCCATATTCTTCCAATTCTCATCAACAATTGAAAACGTAGATACTACTTGCTTTTTTGGACTTGAAAAATAGAGTTGTGTATACTTCTAAGGAAACACAAATGTATCTTTGTCTAATTACCATATGTAATGAACTTGCAACAAAGCTAGTTAAAATCCAAAAGGTGATCTATCAAAGCTATTGTGTTACTTCTAATGGGTGTTATTGAAATAAGATATAGAAAGCATAATTGCTTTATAATTGTTTTGTGTACTGTCTTATCATATTCCAGGTGATTTAAGACAACTGTTTGTTCTCTTTCCAGTGATAAAAAGTTGATTGCAGAAGGACCTGGGGAAACAGTGTTGGTTGCAGAGGAAGAGGCTGCTCGAGTGGCCCTTAGGAAACTTTATGGATTCACAGAGAACAGGCGGCCTTGGAACTATTCCAAGCCCAGAGAAACATTGAGAGCACAAAAGACCGTTACTGCCAGCTAGCCAGCCATGGATGTGGCAGCCTGAAATGTGAGAGCAAAAGTCAGATAAATGTCAAAGGTGTTTCAAGCTAGATGTTTTCAAAATTGCAAAGAAATAGATGTTCTTTTGTTTTGCACTGTGTTTCTAAAATTAAATAAATGTTACCAAGTCACAGTGTTTTTGGTTTTGTTTTTCTAAAAGCTTGGTTTGATCAGATTTTTTTTTTTTTTTTTGGAGACTGAGTCTCACTCTGAGGCCCAGGCTGGAGTACAGTGGCATGATATCGGCTCACTGCAACTTCCACCTCCTGGATTCAAGTGATTCTCGTGCCTCAGCCTTCCTAGTAGCTGGGATTATAGGCATGTGCCACCATACCCGGCTAATTTTTGTATTTTTGGTAGAGATAGGGTTTCATTATGTTGGTCAGGCTGGTCTTGACCTCAAGTGATCCACCTGCCTTGACCTCCCAAAGTGCTAGGATTACAGGCATGAGCCACTGTGCCTGGCCGGATGAAATATTTTTTTGACATTTTTGCAAGAAATTTTCCTAAAGTTCTTGATTTAGTTGTATGGAATTTGTATTATTAGGTATATTTTATTTGCCTCTAGCTTTGAGATGTCATAATTCAAATATGTGTCTTACATGAATTTTGTCCTGTAAAACCAATAAAAAAGTTTGTTTTCTCCAAACATTACATTGCATTTTAATTTGATATACCCAGTAATGGTAGGAGGCTGATGATCTTTGCTTCTGTAATACAATTTTAACTAAAATAGTAATGTTAAAACTCTTTGGGAAATGCATAGTACAGATTATAAGTAGGCAGCTATTTACATGATCCCTGAATTCCAAGTTTAAAATTCTGTATACTTCTAGTATGTTTCTTGTTTAATTTCTAATATAAATAGGAAGAAAAGGCAAATTTTGTGCTTTTAGGAAATTGCCTTTATTAAGAAGTTGAAACTCAAAAACAGCTTGAAATGTTAATGGTGAAGAGAAAATGAAGTATGTATCAATTCAGTTTAGAATTCTCCAATCATAATAGCTAGTATGTACCAAGCACGGTTCTAAGTATTTGAACACATTTAATTCAGTAGAGAGGTTTTGATTTTCTAATCCTTTGTGGTCAGTTCAGTAATCCCCTAACTGCAAATTCCTTTTCATTTATTATTTTTTAAAACTTTTTTTAGTTTCAGTCTGCCAGTAGTCACTTCCAAGGGTTAAGAATAGCAGGACCTATGAATTGAGAATAGAAAAGAGATAAAATCCTAAAATCATCAGTACTTTTACTGTGGGTTTTTTTTTTTTTTTTTTTTTTGAGATGTCTTGCTCTGTTGCCAGGCTGGAGTGCAGTGGTGCAATCTTGGCTCACTGCAACCTCCTCCTGGGTTCAAGGGATTCCCCTGCCTTAGCCTCCCGAGTAGGTGGGACTACAGGCATGTGCCACCACGCCCAGCTCATTTTTGTATTTTGGTAGAGACAGGGTTTCACCGTGTTGGCCAGGATGGTCTCAGTCTCCTGACCTCATGATCCACCTGCCTCAGCCTTCCAAATTCTTGGGATTACAGATGTGAACCACCTCACCCCAGGTGGAACAATCTCGCTCCATCTTTTTTTTTTTTTTGAGATGGAGTCTTGCTCTGTTGCCCAGGCTGGAGTGCAGTGGCAGGATTTCATCTCACTGTAACCTTTTCCTCCCATGTTCAAGCGATCCTCCTGCCTCAGCCCCCATAAAAGCTGGGATTACAGGCACACACCACCATGCTCAGCTAATTTTTGTATTTTTAGTAGAGATGGGGTTTTGTCATGTTGTCCAGGATGGTCTCAGTCTCCTGACCTCATGATCCACCTGCTTCAGCCTCCCAAATTGTTGGGATTACAGGTGTGAGCTACCACTCCCCAGCCTGAAATTTTTTTTTTGAGATGGAGCCTCCCTCTTGCCCAGGCTGGAGTGTAGTGGAAGACTTCAGCTCACTAACCTCTACCTCCCAGGTTCAAGCAATCCTGCTGCCTCAGCCCTGCTGAAAGCTGGGATTACAGGCGTGCACCACCATGCCCAGCTAATTTTTGTATTTTTAGTAGAGACTGGGTTCGCCATGTTGGCCAGGCTGGTCTCAAACTCCTGACCTCAGGTGATCCACCTGCTTCGGCCTCCCAAAGTGCTATGATTATAGGCATGGGCCACCACGCCTGGCCCTGAAATTTTATGAAGAAAGATGAAGGAACTTTGAAATGCCTTTTCTGAGACTGGCTAAGAAAGTGGAACTTGAGTCATTTTAGAAGGTTTATAGCTCCCAAAGGTAAAGCAGGGACTATTTTTGCAGGGAAAAATTTGAAAAATAACTAGTTGACTGAATTGGTAGGTTAAAAGTAAGTTAAAGTTGACCCTTGAACCACGTGGGTTTGAACTGTGCAGATCACTATGTATATGCCGATTTTCTTCTTGGTCACCTTGAGACAGCAAGACCATCCCCTCTTCCACCTGCTCTTCAGCCTACTCAGTGTGAAGACAAGGATGAAGACCTTTTTGATCACACTCACTTAATAGTAAATATATTTTATCTTCTTTTGATTTTCTTAATATTTTTTAGCTTACTTTTTTGTAAGAATAATGTATATAATATACATAATATATAAAATATGTATTAATCAGTTGTTTATTAATATATTATTAGTAAGGCTTCCAGTCAGTCATAGGCTATCAGTAGTTAAGTTTTGGGGACGTCAAAAGTTTTATACAGATTTACTACTGCATGAAAGATCAACATCCTTAATCCCTGCATTGTTCAAGTGTCAACTATATTTTGCCTTATTTTCAGAGTTAACTTCAACTCCTAGTAATGGAACAGAAGGATAGAGGACCAAACTCAGTGGTAAAATGCCATTTATGTGTATTATCACAAGTAAACATGATTTGATAAGCATCTTATTGGCACTGTAGGAGAAAAGAGATAATATAATGAACTCTTCTGGAAAGCAGAAGACAGGTCTTCTGACCACTTACCCAGTATCTGTGAGATGGCAGAATCTAGCTGTAGTATGATTCCAGTTTTTTTTTTAAGGTTAACATTAAACAAGAAAGTCTAGAGAATTCATTTGCAAACATAGTAATCCTTTCCCTCCCACTGCTAAATAGTGCTGATTGTGCATTCCCAAATTTCTCCTGCTCGGGGGGGTTTATGGGACCTTAACCTACAACACTTGGAGGGGAACTATCCTTACTTTTAGGTTTTCAAGCTTCTAAACCTTGAATGCTTTGAAATTTACATGTGGGACAAGTCTAGCTCCAGTTCATAAAACTACTTTGCAAGTAGAGATCCATATGCCTTATATAGAATGTAATTTCAACATCTTTTTTTTTTTAAGGACAACTTTTTATTGCTACCAGAGGCTTTTATCATCAGTACACAGTTCTGACTGCAATACCTTTTTGAGATGCAAAGGGAGCTCAGGATCTAGAAGTCATTAAGAGATATAGGTAGGCTGGGGAGGTAGGGGGAGTAAGTTCTAATAACTTAACATAAAACTAGGGTACTTAATTCAGTTATGACATGTTACAGACTCAAATCATAGAGCCGCCCCAACATCTAGACAGTCTCTCCTACTGATTATAAATGAGTGAAAACTAATCAGTTACAAACATCTAATTTCAGTTGCTACATCCATGTTTCTTTGGTGAGCACCTGGATATATTAACTTTATCGCAAATTCTTTTATACAAACATCAAAAATGCTTTCAACAAATCATAAGTGTCCTAATTACATGCAACTTTTAAGCATCACTTTAAGGTGAATAAAAATGAAAACCATAATTTTAAATTAAAATTTGAAATGAGACAATCAATCTGGTAATATGGGAACTTTTTCTGTTGCTGTCTCTCATTAATATGGGACAATTCCAAAGTACCCTTTTCAAACTAATTGAAACTTGTTTCATACAGAAACAATTATTTCTGTGTGACAGAAATAATTTGTTCATTCAGTTGCTAAAAAATAATTTTGGGGTTTCCTATTCAGTGAAAATCAGAATACAGACCAACATGCATAAAGTTCACTAACTATTAAATGGAGAGTTAGTGAACTTTATGCATGTTGATCTGTAATTTGCTTGCAACATATTTTTACGTAAAGCCTTCTTTGAAATTAAATTATTAAGTTGTACTTTTAAAAAGCACCCACTAAAATAGGGCAGAAATGTAGAAAATTTAATATAGAAAAATCGGCATGCATTTTCAATTGCATATCAAATAGCTTGAAATTTGGAACCAGTCTCTGAATAACTATTTGTCCTATGAGCCTGACTGCATAAGTATATGTGGGCAAAAGGAACATGTGGGTGCAAGGGTGTCATCAAACGGTGCATGTGACCAAGAGCATGCAGTGACCATTTGAAGGACTAGCTTTTTGACTAATGCCTCATCCATGTTGAGAAGACAGTCATAAGACTGTAAGGAAGCACTGACATTTGAATTTAGGTTTGCCCCAGAGAAAGACATTAGTCATTTTCTTTGAAATTCTGACTTTTTCCACCTTTTCCCACTCTCTAGTTCCCTGTTTCCAAAGTATAATTGTACTCAAAAAATCCCCTAGCTAAAAATGTAACATTACTGTTTACAGACTACATACCCCTTATTTATTTATTTATTTATTTTTCCCTGAGTTGGAGTCTCGCTCTGTCACACAGTCTGGAGTGCAGTGGCACAATCTCAGCTCACTGCAACCTCTGCCTCCTGGGTTCAAGTGATTCTCTTGCCTCAGCCTCCCAAGTAGCTGGGACTACAGGCACGTGCCACCACACCCAGTTAATTTTTTTATTTGTTTAGTAGAGATGAGGTTTCACTGTTTTAGGAGGGTCTCAATCTCCTGACCTCGTGATCCACCTGCCTCAGCCTCTCAAAAGTGCTGGGATACAGGCGTGAGCCACCACGTCCAGCCACCCTGTTCTTTTAAATTCATATTCTTTTTATTATGTGCATATGTAAAAATGAGGAATATTATTCTTAAAATGTTGTATGTGGTTACAAGAAAGTAAATTCGAAACTAATACTAAACTCCAAGTAAAAATGGAACAAAGTGGAGAACTTTTTGTGTTCAGCGCTGTATAGATTTTGGCCACAAGATGGTGCTGTAATCCTGTTGCACAGTTCAATATGTGAATTGTGCCATTATGGGAAACCTATTTTCTACCTATACCGGAAAGATTATGCCTATATGGCACATGATTACCATGAAATACAACTTTTCAAGTCCCCTTTCAGCTCTAATATTCCATCAGTACTTCTTCAGGAGCCAGCTCACCTTGTTCTTCCCTCGCCTTAGGAGATTATAAGAAGAATTTGATGTATGAACAATTCACCTCTGATGTGAAGGTGTGGATATTTGAGCTCTTCTCTGTTCACTGGAAAGAGGGAAGATTGCAGGGCTTCCATAGATAAAACTTTCAAAATACTTTCTTTGAAGGCCTCTTCTTGCTGTTTCTTTCCTACTTCCTTTTATTGATAGGAGGGTACCCTGCAGAGGCAAGGGGGATCCTGTGTCTGTCGGGATGTTTTCTGAAGCCAGATGTGGACATTCTTCCCATCAGGGCGGCCAGCTCACAGCATCCCCCAGCAGAGGGTGCTCAGTCGCTGGCATGCTGCCCAAGTTCTCCATCCTAAGCCCACTTTGTTTTTCTTCCCCTTAGTTCATCTTAGTTCATGGACATTGTTCCATGTCCCCCGGCCTTAGTTTGCAAAGTCCCTCAACCATTGTCCTCTGAGACCTAGAGGCTCTTCACTTTGGTTGGATATTAGAGTACTTACTTGAAAGTTAGGGTTCTCTCTGTATATTACCAAGAGTGATTGCCAGATTTAATCTCATGCACACTAATAACCATTTTTCCTGCAACTTATGCAATCAAAAATCACAATCACACATGCTCCTGAAAAAAGAAAGCTGTTTTGGCATTGGTGATGTTTGTGCTTTCCACGAATACTTATTTGTTGTTTATTTATCTGCCTGCCTGTTAGTGTTTGCTAACTACAGAAGACTAATGGTTTAAAAAAACTTTCTGGGAGAAAAACAATTGAGAAAATTGAAAACATTAACTTATTCCTTCTTCAGTTGAGGAAGAACTATGGTATTTGATTATTCAGAGTATCTTTTCACCTGAGTTGTACATTAAAATTGCAAATACACTTGGTGTGATGAAGAACAGCTATCTCTCATTTTGCAAATTTCTCCTTTAAATCACAACATCTCTATCTCTTTTTCTTCAAGATTTAAGAGATTGTCAAAGGCACAGTTTGGGACTCTCCAGAGAAATGGAGCTTTAAAGCCGGTAGTGTCTTCCACTCTTTGGCCTCCCAAAGCGGACTCTCAGTAGGCAAATGACATAGTGCCTTTCAACATTCACAGGAAGTCAAGGACATAGAATTCACCTCCCGGCTTACCCAGCTCTCGCCTCTCTCCCAGCTGTCACCACTGATCACTTTTAGGAAGTGGGCAATTGCTACTCTGCTGGCTCAGGGGAAATGCCTGCATTCCTGCCATTTCTTAGACCCCTTCATGTGAAGCTCATGTGTTATTCAGTTTTTTATTTTCAGAAAACAGCACTACCGGTACAAAGGCCACTCCCTTGGGCCTCTTTGTAAACTTCTGTTATGATTGAGATTTTCTTTTGCTTCAAAATTTCCTGTCATATCTCCTTAGGGCAGAGTCAAAGGCCAGTAAGGCTGAGCTTTCAGTGTATTTGGGGCAGTGCCTGCTCTCTTCCTCCACCGTGCCCAAGGTAGAATTCAAAGTACCCATCTCATTACCTGTCAAAGGAGTGACTACACTGGTGGTTTGTTTCATTTTAACAAAGGTCTGTCATTTTGTTACTTTAGGAAAAGTGCAGCCTGACTCTTGCTCAAACACAGTGTGACATCTAATCTATATGATAAATGATTTGCTCAAACATGTCTATATACTGAGGCTAGAGGACAGCTTGAGGCCAGGAATTTGAGAGCAGCCTGGGCAACATAGTAAAGACCCTCATCTTTACAAATTTTTTTTAAAAAAATTAGCCAGGTGTGGTGGTGTGTGCCTATAAGTCCTAGCTGTTCAGGAGGCTAAGGCAGGAGGACTGCTTGAGCCCAGGAGTTCAAGGCTGCAGTGAGCCATGATCACACCACAGCATTACAGCCTGGGCAACTGAGAGACGCTGGAGTGATGGTGTGATTTAAATGAGAAAGATGCAAAATGAGAAATCACCGTTCTTCATCACACCAAGTGCACTGTTAATGTTTGCAGATAACATTATTATTAGGGGCCTGGTACAGTGGCTCACTCCTATAATCTCAATACTTTAGGAGGCCCAAGGGTTTGAGACCAGCCTGGGCAACATAATGAGACCCCATCTCTTAAAAAATAAATTATTAGGGCTGGGCGGTGACTCAAGCATGTAATCCCAGCACTTTGGGAGGCCAAAGCTGGCAGATCACGAGGTGAAGAGATGGAGATCATGCTGGCCAACAATATGAAGCTCCATTTCTATTAAAAACCCCAAAAATTAACTGGGCGTGGTGGCTCCTACCTGTAGTCCCTGGTATTTGGGAGACTGAGGCAGAATAGCTTGAACCCGGGAATTGGAGGTTGCAGTTAGCGGAGATCACGCCACTGCTTTCCAGCCTGGTGACAGAGCAAGACCCGTCTCAAAAAAAAAAAAAAAAAAAAATTAGGTGGCAAAATGGAAGTGGAATTTTAAATTTTTCAAAAAAGTTAAACCACGTCTACACAGCAAATATGATCTGTCACAAGCCTGTAATTTTTGTGGCAGTCTCCAAGTCTAAATTTATTCTAGTTTCCCTCAGGGAAAGGAGTTTCCATAAATTTGATCATTTTGAAGTAAGACAAGGCCTACAGATCATTGACTTAAAGATATCAAAATGTAGGCCAGGTGCAGTGGCTCACGCCTATAATCTAGCACTTTGAGAGGCTGAGCCAGGAGGATCACCTGAGGTCAGGAGTTCGAGATCAGTCTGGCCAACATGGTGAAACCCTGTCTCTACTCAAAATACAAAAATTAGCCAGGCATGGTACTACGTGCCTATACTCCCAGCTACTGGGGAGGCTGAAGCTGGAGAATCACTTGAATCCAGGAGGTGGAGGCTGCCGTGAGCCGAGATTGTGCCACTGCACTCCAGCCTGGGTGACAGAGCAAGACTTCGTCTAAAAAAAAAAAACAGCAAAATGTAAAACTTGAATTATATAAAAATCAATTAACAGGAAGTTCCCCGCTTAGTCCAGAGATTCTAACAGATCCCCAAAGTCTGTCAGGATCAGAACCTGGGTGTGGACTGATAAGGAAGTTGGGAGGATCGAGTGAAAATATAGAGGACCTGTAGTCTAGGAACCTTGATACAGTGCTTTTTCCAGATTCTGTATATTGTAAGTTTAAAACTTTACTATCTAATGATCAAAGAGGTGCTCAGAAACGGGACCAGATACTTCAAAATTTAACGTGTCCTATATGAGAAATATATTATCAGGGAGCAGCCTCTCTGTATCACATAATCCGGTCACTCTTTTCAGCAACATAAGAAAGACAACTCTGGTACTTTCTGGAATGAGCACCGCAAGAGTCAGAAGCCCAGGGATCTTTGGCCCTGAGACACTTTTATGACTTTTTAATTTTTTTTTCAGACGAAGTTTCACTCTTGTTGCCCAGGCTGGAGTGCAATGGTGCGATCTTGGCTTATTGCAACCTCCACCTCCTTGGTACAAGTGATTCTCGTGCCTCAGCCTCCCAAGTAGCTGGGATTACTGGCGCCCGCCACCATGCCTGGCTAATTTTTTGTATTTTTAGTAGAGACGGGGTTTCAACATGTTGGCCAGGCTGGTCTCGAACTCCTGACCTCAGGTGATCCACCCGCCTCAGCCTCCCAAAGTGCTGAGATTACAGGCGAGTCATTGTGCCTGGGCTTTATGTCTTTTTTAAACAGAGACTCGGTCTCACTCTGTCGCCCAGGCTGGAGTACAGTGGAGTAATCCCAGTCCACTACAGCCTCAATCTCCTGGGCTCAAGCGATCCTCTCACCTCAGCCTCCCAAGTAGCTCAGACCACAGGCACATACCATCATGTCTGGCTAATTTTTAATTTTCGTAGAGACAGGGTCTTGCTATATTGTACAGGCTAGTATTGAATTCCTGGCCTCAAGGGATCCTCTTGTCACAGCCTCCCAGAGTGTTGGGATTACAGGAGTGAGCCACTGTGCCTGGCCACTTTTATGTCTTCTCTCTTGGACTCATACTCACTGTCATGTTTCCACAGCTCATGCACACACTTGGCAACAGCGAGCTATTTTGCTGAGCTAGGATTATGTCTCTCCCTTCCAAGATGAAATGATTTAGAGAAAGGACACATTTATCTCTGTACTCTCTAGTACTTGGTGCTTGATAGGCACTTGGGATGGTTCATCATTAACTTGATTGGATTAAGGGATACATAGGTAGCTGCTAAAGCATTATTTCGATGTGTGTCTGTAAGGGTGTTTTTGGAAAAGACTGGCATTTGTACCAGTGGACTAAGGAAGATTTGCCCTCACTCAATGTGGGTGGGGGCACCATCCAATTGGATGGTACAAAAAGGCAGAGGAAAGGTGAATTTTCTGTCTTCCAGAGCTGGAACATCTGTCTTTTCCTTCCCTTGGACTAAGAGTTATACCAACACTCCCCTATGGTTCTCCAGCTTGCAGGTAATGCATCATGGGACTTCTCTGCCTCCATCATCTTAGAAACCAATTCCCATAATAAATGCACTGTCATATCGTTGTCTGCATCCTATTAGTTCTGTTTCTTTGGAGAACTCTGACCAATATATCATTTGAATGAATAAATGAAGTAGCTAAGTCTCATTTTATTGGTAACACTATTCCTATTTTAATGTATTCAAGACAATATAATTGCATAGGGGTAGAATACTAGAAAACCTAGTAAATAATGGCTCTAAAAGCCATGAATAACTATTAGCATGTTTGCTGGAATATACATGGATTGAGATAGCCCTTCAAAATAGTTTTTTTTTTTTTTTTTGGCATTTGCTCTTCAATAAGGAGAATAATTCTTCCTGTTCTCCCTTTTCTCTTGGTTAGCCAAAGTACACATATGGGCCAGGCCCAGTGGCTCACACCTATAATCCCAGCACTTTGGGAGGCCGAGGCGGGTGGATCAACTGAGGTCAGAGGTTCAAGACCAGCCTGGCCAACATGGCAAAACCTTGTCTCTACTAAAAAAAAAAAAAAAAAAAAAATACAAAAATTAGCCAGGCATGGTGGTGCATGCCTGTAGTCCCAGCTACTTCGGAGGCTGAGGCAGGAGAATCTCTTGAACCTGGGAGGCAGAGGTTGCAGTGAGCCAAGATCACACCACTGCACTCCAGCCTGGAGAACAGAGTGAGGCTGTCTCAAAAAAGAAAAAAAAAAAGGAAAAAAGTACACATACATAGTTGTGAACAGCAAAGCTCAGCCCACTTGACCAGTAAGAATTCCAAATGGCAAACTGACAGAGTGCTGAATGTGAGGTTTTAATGTATGGTTAAAGGCAAGTAGAACTCAAGGGCTAAAAAGAAAAACCATTTTTAAGTCTTGATAAATATTTTAAACTTAAATTCTGACTCAGGTTAGACTGCATAAATCTGTAAGATATTAGTTTTTTAAAAAGCAGGCAAACAGTAACATCACAATTATGATGTTTGTAGGCTGGATGCAGTGGCTCATGCCTGTAATCTCAGCACTTTGGGAGGCTGAAGCAGGTGGATCACTTGAGGTCAGGAGTTCAAGACTAGCCTGGGCAACATGGCAAGACCTGTTAGAAAAAAGAAGAAAAAGAATTATGATGCTTGATTTCAACTTGGAAAGTTACCTCGAAAATTTTTAAAAATCTGTCATTTCAAAAACACTCCTGCTTATCACCAAAAACGAAACAGTCGCTGTTCCCTCAGATTTCCAAAATACATGGTACCCAGCAACTTCATTCTGCACTTGCTACCAAATCCACATCTTTGCTGAGAATACTTAGCCATTGCTCGAGTGAATGTAGCTAAGATTAGAACTAGGATTACTATAAAAGTTACTCCGTTGAAGTGATCTATAAACTGAGACGTGTTGAAGCGCGGAAAAGTGTTTGATTGTAAGGTCTAGAGGAAAAGGATATGAAAAGTCTCTGGGCTTTGAATTTCCTGATATTTACAAAGGTACAGAGGTTTACTAGAAGAGGCTGAAATATGTTTAAAAGGCTCAGTTTCTTCTATTGTATTTTCAAATAGCAGAGAAATGGCTTTATTTTTACTACTCATAACACTTTATTTTTACTTTGTACAAAATACAAAAATGCAAATCCAAGGAGTACAGACCAGTAGTGGCAGGCACACTGTACAACAGCAACCTTGTCTAGCAAGACAGGAGTTTTTTAAACTTTTAGTGAATACATGCATTACATAAAACAACAACAAAAACACAAAGAGCCTAGAGATTTCACTATTTCTACCCCCAAAATAATGCTTACCATCAAGACTTTGGATGGAGGTGGGGGAAAAGAATTTAAAAGGCAAATCATATTTTTTTCATAAAAAAGTAAAAGCTACCATAAAACATTTTTTTTTCTGTCACACTAATTAAATTTCTTCCGAAAAGCCGCACATATAGACAAAACAAAACAAAAATTCCTGAACTGGACAAACAGCAAATACTCAAGAGGGTTGTTAACCTAGGTAACAGTTCAGTAGTTTAAAGAATCTTTTAGACATTTGGAAGCCTTTCCATTCATTCCTCAGTATAGTGCTCCAGTCATCCTGCTTGTTTTTCCCTCCAATACCTCCCAGAACAGAAATGCTTGCATCATTGAGTCTGTTCCTAAGAACTAGTTTTGAAAAAGAAGCGATGTACAAAAATATTTAACAGAACTATGAAAGGTGCAGGAAAGGAGTCTTTCTTCGTGGCAAAGTAGTCTTTGCTTTGCATGGTTTCTTCTGCATACTCTTCAGGGTTTGTTTATCTGCCCCATGAATAACACAGCACCTACAGAATTAAAAGAAAATAACGCATGCCTCTGTAAATTAATAATCCTTAGAATAAGATGGCAGGTATAATATTTAAGGGAAGGGAAAGAATCATGTTTGACCTCTTGCTCAGTAGTGGTGTCCAGCAGAACTTTCTGCAGTGGTAGAGATGGTCTATATCTTTGTTGTCCAGCATGGTAGCCACAAGTCACATGTGGCCAGAGAATGCTTAAAATGCGGCTAGTGTGACTAAGAAACTGAATTTTTATTTTTTATTTCTTGAGACAGAGTCTCGCTCTGTTGCCCAGGCTGGAGTGCAATGGCACAATCTTGGCTTGCCGCAACCTCTGCCTCCCAGGTTCAAGCAATTCTCCTGCCTCAGTTTCCCAAGCAGCTGAGATTATAGGCACCTACCACCATGCCTAGCTAATTTTTTTTTTGTATTTTTAACAGAGATGGGGTATCACCATGTTGGCCAGGCTGGTTTCAAACTCTGACCTCAAGGGATCTACCCACCTTGGCCTCCCAAAGTGCTGGGATTACAGGCATGAGCCACTACGCCTGGCCAGAAATTGAATTTTTAAAGTTAACGTTAAATAGCAACATGTGGCCAGAAGTTCCCTCATTTGATGGCTCAATTTTGAAGCACATCAGTTAGAACATCACAGATGCAATGAGGTAAGAGGATAAGGAACTATCTTACATTACGGATTAAATAAAATAGTAAAAGCTAAAATATATTAGTGCCTACTCTTGTACTAGCAAGAAGCCAGCCACTCCACAAAGACAAACTTATACTTTATAATCGTAGTAAGCAATCAGAAATAGTGTTGTTCTCATTTTAAAGATGAAGCTTAAGGCCAGAGCCAAGTTTGAACCATGACTCACAGGGCAAAAATCTACTGAATTAACAGTTCCCAAGGTATAGCAATAGAGTGGGCTTACAAAGTGATATGGTTTGGCTCTGTGTCCCCACCAAAATCTTGCCTTGAATTGTAATAATCCCCATGTATCAAGGGCACAACCAGGTGGAGATAACTGAATCATGGGAGCAGATTCCCCTATACTGTTCTCGTGATAGTGAGTTCTCACAAGATCTGATGGTTTTATAAGGGGTTTCCTGATTTGCTCAGCTCTCATTTTCTCTCCCACTGCCCTGTGAAGTGGGCCCTTGCGCCATAATTGTAAGTTTCCTGAGGCTTCCCCATCCATGTGGAACTGTGAGTCAATTAAACTTCTTTTCTTTATAAATTACCCAGTTTAGGGTATTTCTTCATAGCAGTGAGAACAGACTAATACACAAAAGTTGAAGTTATATGGCTTCTAGCAAAATTGAACTACCACATTTATATAAACATGGAAAAATCAATAGATATCAAAAGTGTTCCAAAGGGATGCTGATCCTCTCTGTATGTTAAAAACAACAATCTGCAAAACCTAAAATCCTGTCAGTGTGTAAAAGATTCCATCACACTCTGTAAACACAGCTTTTATTTTCCTATCTCTCTAACATGGGTGGTTATATTAGTCAAAGTGCTTGCAACTATTGACATTAGGGAAATGGATTATGGGCACCACTGTTGGATAAAATGAAGAGTGCAATATACCTTCTGAAATTCTAGCAAGGATGGAATGATAGGGGAGGGGAGTCACATACCTGTAGGATTATGTCGGATGAAAAACAGAAAAGGTCTGTCTACTATAAACCAGGGAGGCGATGATCTTGCAATTAGAATTGCAGCTATGGGAAGAAAAGGAAAATGTGATGTGCACCAGCATGAGGCCAGCAAGTTGGCTACCTTCATGGACCCTCAGATGCTGGTGTCTGAAGACACACTTCATGCTTGTCCCATAGGCTGGCCATGTTACAACAGGCTCAACAGTCACCATTTACTAAGCCTACCTTGGGCCAGGCCCTTTATATTACTGTCTCATCTCTTTTACACAAGCACCATTTCTGATAAATGTATTTATGCCTCATAGAGTTTTGATGTGGATTAAATGACATAAGACATATTATAGCTCTTAGAACAGTGTTTGCCACTAAACACACCTAATGAATATTCATTGTTATTATTAGCTATTTTTTATTCACACCATTTGCTTTGCTGATGAAGCTCCCGGTCCTTTGTCTTCTTTTTTTTTTCTCTGTTGCCCAGGCTGGAGTGCAGTGGCGCAATCTCAGCTCACTGCAACCTCTATCTTCTGTGTTCAAGTGATTCTCCTGCCTCAACCTCCTGCGCAGCTGGGATTACAGGTGCACACCACCATGCCTGGCTAATTTTTTTTTTTTTGAGATGGAGTCTTGCTCTGTCACCCAGGCTGGGGTGCAATGGCACAATTTTGGCTCATGCAACCTCTGCCTCCCGGGTTCAATCAATTCTCCTCTCTTAGCCTCCTGAGTAGCTTGGATTATAGGTGCATGCCACAGTGCATGCCACCATGCCTGACTAATTTTTGTATTTTTAGTAGAAACAAGGTTTGACCATGTTGGCCAGGCTGGTCTGAAATTCCTGACCTCAAGTGATCCATCTGCCCCGGCCTCCCAAAGTGCTGGGATTACAGGCGTGAGTCATCACACCCACCCTTGGTCCTATTTAGCTTCCTTCAATCTTTACTGTGTATCAAGGCCCAGCCAAATTCTTAGCTTTTGTGTCTGTGCCTTCTCCTGCAGCACACTATTTAGGTTTCCTTTGCACTGGAATATAGATCACTCATCCAGGACCTACTACCTTTTATTGCTGTTCAGCTTACCAGGTGTAGACATCTGATTGGAAAGCAAACTTCTTTAGGCTCATGAGTCTTCGCCATTCCTCATCTGCCATGCTTGCTTCCATTTAAAAAGCCTGAGCCAGGACCTCAAAGGAGGGTAGGCATGGGGCATTACGACCACATGCCTGTTGTAGTGGCTCAGTCCTCTTGCTCAAACCCCATAAAGTATTGAACTCGGGCTTGATGTTACACAGGAAACATCTGCAGTTATGCTGGGGCAAGCTCTTTTACCCAGGGTTATTAAAAACAAATATTAAATAGCAGGTGTTATGGATTGAACTGTGTCTCCCCCAAAATTCATATGCTGAAGCCCCAAACCCCCAGTGTGACTGTATTTGGAGATAATGCCTTTGAGGAGGTAAGGAAGGTTAAGTAGAGCTACTCTAATAGGACTGTTGTCCTTATTTGAAGGGGGAGAGATACCAGGGATGTGTCACATGGAGAAAAGACCATGTGAGGATACAGGGAGGAGGTGACCTCTGGAGATTCAGAGATCTCAGGAGAAACCAAACTGCCAGCACCAACACCTGGATCTTGAAGTGTGAGTTCTGTTGTTTAAACTACCCAGTCGATGGTATTTTGTCATAGCAGCCCAGGCAGACTAAGACATGAGGACCTGCGCAGTTACACAGGGCTTTGCACTGGGTTTAATACTCTGCTATTAGTATCTTGAAATTCTTAATACATTCTGAACACAGGACTCCATATTTTCATTTTGCACCGGACCCCACAACCTATGTAGCTGGTCCTGATAGTTATACTCCTTGGCAAATCTGATCAATAACTTTTAGATGTTACTTAAAATTACCTAGAAAAAACAAAGAGCATCTTAAAATTTCCAACCCACTTTTTATTCCAGGTTCTTTGTTTTAAATGCTACTTTAAAGGAATTTTAAAAATGTTTATTGAAGAAAAGCAATAACACATCTATTGTGAATATAAAAGGTATGTTTCAATGACCAGATATTTGACCCAGCTACAAGTATAGCTAAGATTTTCACTTTATGGGCTCATAGAGTTGGCTAAATCTATTCATTTAATTTCCCACGGGTAATGAGGGGTGAAAAACCCGACTTACAATTGTTCTGTTTTCTCTTTCATTATATAAACCACTGAGGAGGAAGCAGATGTGGATGTTCTAATTATCAAGGAAGTCTGTATAGCAATCCTGCCGCAATTCAACAGATGCTGGCGCATTCTTCAGTTTGTCCTGGATTGTCTATTTTCCTGTAAGTACTTGTTGTTTATTTTATGTTTAAATCTGAAGATTGGTCTTTTCTGGCCAGTAAGAAGCTAGAACATGTTTTATCCTCCTGAGCAGGGGTCAGCAAACTACTGTTCTCAAGGTAGGTCCACCAGGCCAAATCCTGTTTTTATCAATAAAGTTTTATTGAAACACAGCCACATCTGTTTACTTGTATTGTTAATGGCTGTTTTCATGCTACAGTGGCAGAGCTAAGAAGCTGTGATGGAGATGGTATGATACACGAAGCTGAAATACATACTATCTGGCTCTTTATAGAGATTTGCTGACCCCTGTCCTAGAGGAATTTCTGTCACTGAAATGCTTTGCTTTAATGAAACAGATTCTAAGCTTTGTGGTTACAGGTCCTCAACCTGTCTGTACTCACTGCTGTCTCCCGAGGGTCAACCCATACAAAGTGCCTGGCTGAAAGAGGGCGCATTACATATTTTCTGAACTGATGACTGTACAGGAGTGTGTTTGCTTCCTTGCTAGAGGAAGCCCTGCCAAGTGACCCAGTGCTTACTTGTTGCTGCTGAAGCTTTGGTTCCATCTTCACTGACTTCAATTTTTGCTTTTTGCAAGATTTGAGAAACATGGAGGTTTTCTGACCCTGTTTCCAGAAAATAAAACAGTATCAGCGTCTGTTTGATAGGCAGGCCACTGGTTGGTTGGGGAAGTAACCTCAAAGCTCAAAGCCATGGCAAATTCCAATTTTTAAAAAGTGTCAAAAGACATGACCTCTGACAGTCCTGGTGGTTGAAGGCTGCAGACAGCTGTCACTTGTGAATTTCAGTCCCTGCTAAGTGATCTGTGATACTTCTGGACAGGGGCCCAGGCCCTCAAATGATTTAGTGTCTCTTTCAATTCAATTCTGATCACTAGAATTTTGTTTTAAAAATGAAAAGAGCAGAGCTTTAAAAAGGAAGCCCAGTTTTCTGGAAGCAGCAAGGCGATGAGATTATTTTTCAGTTACAGAATGCAGATGCAGAAAGGATTTCAGACAGCATTTACAGATGGGGAAACTGAGGCCTAGAATGTTAAGTAATCTTCCTTGCAATCACACGGCTAGTTAGTGGCAGAGTAAGTGCTGGCTCTTCACAACAGCCACCCATCTCATGGGCCTGCTAGTGACAGAAGAGTGTAGAACAAGAAAATACTTCAGATTTTCCTGGAAGGCCTGATGTGTAAATGCAGTTGTGCCTCAGGGACCTTCTGGTGAACTCCCTTTACTTCACAGCAAATTCTGACAATTCCAGCAACACCCGCTGGGTGTAGCTTTCACGGAGAATGCAAACTAAAGTTGACATTAATCTGGATGGGACATAGGTCTGGATGCAAAGAGAAAATGTGCTTTTTGTGTCATCTGCTTTTGAACTATTAGCTCTAATATGACCAAACTGTGACTGAGATGAACATTTACAGGGCCCAAGTCACATGCAGTGTTAAAGAGGACTTTCCAGGAGAATTTGGGGCACCTGGTTCTTCCTGTGAACACCCCCTATTTAGTATTTCAGCTATGATGAATAACCTTGAAGGGGAAAGTAGATGAAAATGGTACTTCTCACTCTTTGCTGGGCTGAGGGATTGTGTTAAAATGGATTCTGGTTCAGTGGGTCTGAGTCACACTCAAGATTGTGCATTTCAAACAAGCTCCCGAGTGATGCTAACGCTGCCGGACTGGATACCTGAGTTTGAGTCATGAGCGATTAGTGTCTATCAGAGTATCCGAGTATCCATGGAGCTGCAGGTTCACCAGGAGAGTCATGTTTGTCCACAGAACAGGTACTAGGTATTTACTCATAGGCAACTGAAGCTGGTAATGACCTAATTTCTTACCACTCAAGGTTATTTGCAAATTGGAGTGCAAATTACTTTCAGGCCATGACTTTTCTTTGGAAATATTGCTATGTTCTAAATTTAAATAACAAAGGACTGACCATTCAAACTTAACTCTAGAAAAAGGTACATATACTACTGGCAATTGAAAAGTATGCTTTAATTGATTTGGCAAAGAAAAGTTTTAATCAGATTCATTTGAATCCATATTGTTTCAGATTAATGAGCATGAAATGCCAAAATACATATCTGGGTATAGTACATGACTACAGTCTTGATCTTTTTCAAACAAAAGGAAAAAGCTGGCATTTGAAAACAGAGCGAGAACATCTAAGTAAGAGCCAATATTCATAAAAGCAATAAAATGAAATGCTTCTTTATGTAGTCACGGGCTTCACATGAAATGTATGTGCAAAATGTCGGGATGCTGATTTAAATGAAGGTCAACAGCAATGACTATGTAAAGAAAATGAGGTTTAAATATACCATGGAATACCACACAGCCAGAAAAAGGAATGAAATAATGTCTTTTGCAGCAGCAACTTGGATGGAGCTGGAGGCCATTATTCTAAATGAAGTAACTCAAGAATGGAAAACCAAATACTGTATGTTCTCACTCATAAGTGGGAGCTAAGCTATGGGTATGCAAAGGCATAGAGAGTGGCGTAATGGACTATGGAGACTCAGAAGGAGGAGGGTGGGGTTGGTGAGGGACTAAAAATCTATTAATACGTATTGGGTACAATGTACACTACTTCAGGGAGGGGTGCACTAATATCTCAGACTTCACCACTATATAATTGATCCATGTAACAAAAACGCATTTGTACCCCAAAAGCTATTGAAATAAAAAGATAAAAAAAAAATAAATGAAGGTCAATAAATAAATAAACAAACGAAGGGCTACAGCATCATTTGGCAATATATCAAATGAAACCTTGTATAGTTTTAGGGCAACACATTCCTAATCCTGACACTTTTTCTCTTAACAAATCAGTCTCAGTTTGTAACGCTTTCTTCAAGTATACAAATACATTTTAAATTGAACATACTTGTTATTTTTGCAAAATTTGCCTTTGATGAATCAAACATGTCGGTAATGCCAAGAACTTTCAGTGGCTCCTTCAAATCTGTTTGTGCTACAGCTGTGAACCTAGCATGAAAGCGGAAATCAGAAAAACATCATGAGGCTATAAATGCTCCAACATGATAGAGTCAGTACATGTTTACAAACCAATTCTTTTAAAGTAATATCCGAATACCAATCTGAATTGCCTCTTAAATTTGAATTCCAAATTTAAATGCCAGATAAGTAAAGGACAACACATCTCTCAAACAGTTGGCAAAACGAGTCATACATACCAACAGCAAGTATGGGTGCTCCCACCCTCAGGTGTAATGGGCTCCCTGTTCCAATACTTAGGAAGATCTACAAAAGCACTTGCTTTCACACTGACATGGAGACTGAGTGTTAACAAGTTCCTAGTACTCTGGAATATCATTTTTTCCCATATACAACTAAAGTTCTCCATATCAGTCTTGGCTGCTCTAAGACCTGCCATCCTTAGTGGGACTGGAGATGGTCAAAAGAGAAAAAACATTCCTGATAGTTCATTTTGGCATTTTATTTTATTTTATTTTTTTGAGACAGAATCTTGCTCTGTTGCCCAGGCTGGAGTGCAATGGTGCAATCTTGGCTCACTGCAACCTCTGCCTCCTGGGTTCAAGCAATCCTCTTGCCTCAGCCTCCCAAGTAGCTGGGATTACAGCGCCCACCACCATGCCTGGCTAATTTTTTTGTATTTTTAGTAGAGACAGGGTTTCTTCATGTTGGCCAGGCTAGCCTTGAACTCCTGACCTCAGGTGATACACCTGCCTCAGCCTCCCAAAGTGTTGGGATTATAGGCGTGAGCCACTGTGCCTAGCCCCTTTTGGGATTCTGAAAGCATTTTACTATTCAAACATGAGCAAGGATTAGGCATAGATAACATGGGATTATATTTGGGTATAATATAAGTTTCCTGAATATTTGTGGCCTACCTGGCCTTGGGGCTATATATATATATATATGCAAATGTCAGTTATTAAACCTATCATCAGAGAATGTTTTATCAGATTTTATGTCATCCTGTGGAAGAGCACCAAGAAGAGGTGAGCAGATTCTCACCACAGATGGGCTATAATGGTAAAGAACCTGTTCTTCACCCATGAGGGCCTACAGTGCCACCATCTTATTTGTTTATATCAAGCACTGCCTACTTGAAGACTTATTTTACCAAAAAGAAAAAAAAAATCTTTGGAGAACTACTAATACTTGTTGTGAATGCCTTACTCTGATTACTTAACTTGCTGACCAAAGAATCAAAAACTCTTAGAACTCTCTCTCCACTGCCACTAAGACCTGGGCTGTTAAAAGCTCTGGATGGTAGGAAGGCAGCAATGCTGAGAAGTTCATAGAAAGGGAACAACATTCATTGCTTCTTCACAGTTCTGGACAGAGCATTCTCTGACCTGTTAGAAACTGAAGATTCATACAGGATTTGGGATTACTTTTCCCATGGCTTCAAGTCATAGCAGTTCAAATTCCATCTTTGTTTCACTCTTAGGGTATAATAGAAAAACTGGCTGCCTTGGTCTTCATGAACCTCTAGCTAAATACATAAATAACTAAAATGAAGCTTCTTATGAAAACACAAGGAGCTTTAGGAAACTTCACTGTACTTTGATCCTTACTCTATGATGACACACGTGTGTTTTTCAGTCTTTAAATACAATGAGATATGTTAAAAAGCCTCTGCAGTACTCCAACAAGCTTGTGCTCATGTGGAGGTTCAGAGACCAAGGTTGCCCTCTCTCCTTTCTTATGATCCCTATCTTACCATACAAGAAGCATAGGCATTAAATCAAAGCGTTTAGAAATGCTTGGCCTTGTAATCCCACCATGAAATTTCTGCAAAACAGAACAGGCTTCATGATGTGCCATATTTTCACCTCATGTTGTCTGGCATCTGACACGATAGCTGCTGGTTGAACAATGCCATTGTTCTCTTTGAGGGGAAGGGGCCACTTACTTGGGCAGGATCACCTGCACCCTCTTGGGCACCATGATGCTCATCCAGCTGTCTATGGTCTTGGTGCTGATGTGTGGGATGATGGCTGACAGCGGAGTGGAGTTCTCGGTCGGCAGTGCAATCAGCATGCTGATGCTTTCCCCGTGGTAGGGCAGTTCAATGAAGTTGTACCATAAATCATTGGGGGCGCTTGTCGACCCTAAAGAAATCAGAAGCAGGTTCAGTGTATCCTTGCTGGCTTCTAGAAGTGGCCTGAGTGCTTGCTGGTCACCGAGGTAGCTTCGGAGAGCAACTCAGATGGGGAACTTCCCTTTTCCACAAATAGCTTCCTTAGAAGGACAAAGATAAGGACAGTTATTTCTTCCTTCCCCGGTGAAGAATTCTCCTCTCTTCAGCCTAGATAGAATGCCTTTGGGCATCACTAAAATCACTTTAATTCTGTTGAGAAGAATTTAACTAAATCATAATGCATTTAAATTCAGTGCTTTGCAAGAAGTTGACCCTTACATGAATAAAAGAATAAATTCAAGCTGCCTTAGAATCATTCCTTATTGTTTTAATTTAGTTTTTTTTTTTTTTTTTTTTAACAAAACTGTGTTGTGCATATTACGGTACATAGTATGACATTATGGGATACATATAGATAGTAAAATGGGCACTATGGTAAAGCAAATTGACATATCCATTATCTCACATAATTACCCATTTTGCTGTTTTGGGGACAAAAGCAGCTAAAACTTACTCATTGAGCAGGAATACCAACACTCATTGAGCAGGAATAGGCAATTTTATTACCTATAGTCCTCATTTTGGATAAGCCTACATGTGCATGCGAAGAGAGGGAGGGATACACAGCGTCCACATGGCCTACTCTATGCCAGGCTCATCCCAATTCTTCCATGACTGGGAATCTACAGCACCTCACAGGGTAGGCATCAGCAGTGCTATTTTGCAATAGAGGAAGCCACCTTTAGAGAAATGAAGTAACCTGCCAAAGGATTCATGGCTAAGAGGTGGGGAGCCAGGAGAATCTAATGCCAAGGACTGTCTTCCTCCTGCTCCCCTGCCCTGCCCTATTCACTCTTCACCCACTCCAGTAACTACCATTGGGGTTTTAGATATTTCATGCTACTTTTCCTTACTAATGACAACCCAAGAATAATTTAAGCCAGCATTTCTCGAATGTTATTTGGAGAGCAGTCTACTTACAAGATGCTCTGTAGACAAAACAGATTCCACATTCTAGGGAGTTTAGCAAGCAAGAAGAGAGCAAGCAAGTCTCCTGCATGATTTTCACTGACCTTTTCCTTGGAGATGGCATGTGCCAATCACTGCCTTTGAGACAGAGAACTTCGATATGCCAATTCTTCACAGAAGGGGGTTGGGAGGGATGGACAGAGGGAGAGATAAAGAGAAAGACAGCAAGGAAGGAAAAGAGAGTGAACTTGATGAACAATTTTTGCTATGAAATATGATAAAAATAGTGAGGTTATTAGAACATATGGCACTACAGGATGATGCTACAGTTTTTCCCTAAGGAAGAAACAGCACAGACAACTGACAGAGGTACTGGGGCTCCCCTGGTCCCAGCACACTGCATTTGCCTGTAGGGCTGTTCAGTAACCCAGGTGCGGCCCGCTTTAGCTCCCATGTGGCATTGAACTCTCACCCGAGCCTGGCTTCAGTCTTGGGGCAACCTAAGAATGAAAGAGAGGATTCTTTGTCTTTACTCTTAGCCTGCATAATAAAATGGTCTCAGAAGAAACTGAAAAATCAATGGGAAAGTGAGAAAAAAATCACTTCCTAATGAACTCTTTAATCCTTGAAGAAAACATTAGTCCCCACTCTGGCAGAGCTAATTTTCAGAAACTGTGAAGTTTGAGAAGTGATTAACAAGTGATTGCTCCAGGGCATGAAATAAGGACCTGGAGGTGTTAACTGCTTCTAGAAATGTTTACTATTCTGTTAAGAAAGATTGAAGTAAGGAATAATGAAAAGTTATGTGCTGGAATGTGTTCGATGAGGGAGAGCAGATAGCATCTAGGTTCACCAGTTAATCCATTCTTGACTGGATCCATTATTAGCTGATCAGTAATATTAATAACCATGAACCATTCTGTATCCAGTCACCTCTGCTTGATGACTGATTCCCCTGACTTCTGCTTCTGACCACAGGAGCTGATGACCCATGGTAGCCAGGGTGTATCGGACATACCCATGCTTACCTTTATTTGGCGCCTTGAGGAGCTGGGAGATAAAATAACACCTTTTCTGTTTCTACCTGGTCACTCAAGTACTGCATCCTTTTATAGAGGACACGTGCCAAGGCCAAGGACAGGAGATCTGGGGTTATAGGACCTGTATTCAAATCCTGCACCTGTAGCACACTAGCTCTGAGATTCAGGCAAGTCCCTTGACTCCAAGTATTAGTTTCTTTATCTGTAAAAAGTTATACTAACAGCACCTGTTTTACAGAGCTAGGAAAATTCAATGAGACAACACATACAAAGTGCTCAGCACAAGCTGGCCCATAGCAAAAACTGCCATCTATTGATGTAAGAAGCTCTGTAAAATACCTCACTTCTTGCATGTGAGATCCCTGCTCACAGTCTAAACACAAAATCGGCCCACCCAGGGTAAACCATACCTGCTGCACTGGAGCACAACTCCTGAGCAGAATGAATCAAGTATGGAAGAGGATTTGGGACCCTTGTGTCAGAGCATGGAGCCTCTCGTTGTCCCAGAGCTTTTTCCCTTTAAAATGCCCTACCCAAAGTTCTCTATTCTTTAACCTCTGGAAGGCAGACAGTATTCTTTACCAAGGATCATTTCTGCAGTGTATAAAAACATAAGTATAATAGATTGATTCATTCTGAAAAGGAGCAAAGATGAAAAAGAGAAAATAAGGATTTTATCTTAGTTAAATGGTGGTCAACGCAACTTCTAATGGGGGATAATAAGTGAAGAATCAAGTATTAAAAACGTGGAGGAGTTTAGAATTTTCTCTTAAGTGGTGCTTTTGGGTGACCCAGTTTTTCCAGAAAGCCCCTGAAGTAATCTGATTTCCACTTTAAGTGCTACTAGGGAAGACGTAACTAGGCTCACTAAAATGTTAAGAACTCAGCCTGTAAAATCAAAGAGGGTATCTTAAATGTTTAATACCAGGAAAACTTTACAGATGAAAGTCCCTCAAATTACCTTCTACTACAAGTAAATACGATTTCCTGAGAACTTAAGAAACTTTTTAGACTGTATTTTGTAGAAATTGAAATGGATATTTTGGAAAAACAACAGCAAAATGCTCCACCATGTGCAGTACTCTACATTCTAGGCTGGCGTCCAAAGGCAATTTGGGGAGAGTTAGCTGGGAACAGAGGGGTGGCTTAAGCAACTGGGTGAGTATTGGTGCCATTTGCTGCTAAGGAACTATGGGTTGAGAACTAAATGGGTAAAGCCAATACATATATTTACTGAGACAGGGTCTTGCTCTGTTCCCCAGGCTGGAAAGCAGTGATGTGATCAGGGCTCACTGCAGCCTCAACATCTTGGGCTCAAGTGATGCTCCCACCTCAGACTCCTGAGCGGCTGGGACCACAGGTGAGCACCACCATGCCTGGCTAATTAAAAAAAATTTTTTTTTTTGTAAAGACAAGGCCTTGCTATGATCTGAAGCTCATCTTGAACTCCTGGGTTCAAGCGATCATCCTGCCTCAGCTTCCCAAAGTGCTGGGATTACCGGTGTTTGCCACAGCGCCTGGCATAAATGAGTTTCATCCACGTAGCTAGAACTTGGTAGGTGACTAAGTTAAGAAGTGATGTGAACAGACAGGTATGAGCTGGAAACTCAGGCGAAAAGAAGCTGAAAATATAAATTTGTTATTCTTTGTGTTTTTCACCCCAAAATATAGGCTCAAATGTCTAAATTTATAACCATAAAAAATATGTAACAACTATGACTTAGAGATTCTTATTCCAGGAAATTACCTTTAGAAATACTGACTCAAGTATTGAAAGATTTATGTACAAGAATATTCACTGCAATGTTATTATAGGAAAAAAGCAGATGGCCTTCCACAGGATATCATGATACATTTGTATCATGGAATATTAGGTAGCTGATAAAAAGATCAAGTAAATCCTTATGAATTGGCACTAACAGTTGCCCACTGTCTAATGAATAAAGCAGATTACAGAATAGAAATTACAGTACAATCGTATGTATGTAAAAAGTTTCATAGACATATTTTACATATCCCTAGAAAGGTTCTCAAATGATATACTTGATACTTAATAGGGATTTTTATCCTAGGAAATAGGATTTTAGGGGAACTTTTACTTTCTGCCATATCTATTGTATATTGAGGTATACTGAGGATTTTGCAATGAGCATGAAATATAATTCTACTAAAAACGATTTTAAGGCTTTTTTTTTTTCGTAATAGAAAAGTTTCTACCCTGGAAGTGCTTTTACTTTATGGGGCATAAATCAGAAGGATTTACTTTTTCTTTTTCTATTTTTCACTCTCCTTTTGTTATCAAGCAAATATTCTCAGAACTCTTGGTGTGATATCTTGGGGAAAACAGTCAAGAAGGCAGATAAACTGAATGACAATGTTTTGGCAAAGTGACTTAGAATAGTGAGGCGTGGCTGAGGCCTAGGAAGCATCTGATAGGTGGCACCCTGGCCCTATCAGATGGGCAGGGCAGCCAGGGCCGGGCCGTTCCTATAGGTCAGAGTGAGGAAACAGGCAGAAAACGACAGACGGTCTGTGCACATGGAGGTGAACAGCCACTTGGGGCCACCACAGACTGCCGTACTTTCTTCACAGCCCTCTCAAGACGAACCTTCTTTGTCTTAACATAGTAAGCTGGATTTTAGACAAAGCAAGAAAACAGGGAACTTCTGACACTCCCAGGCTCTGCTGCATGGCCCAGAGCAGAGCTGTATCCAATTCCAGTTCCTCAGTGAAACCTGATGACAGCACGGAAAGGAAGGTGAGAAGGGTGAGTTAAGCTGCTCGCCGTGTTTACTTGTGAGGGAATAGAACAGTAGTGAGCAGGACACTTTCATTATTCTGTTCTGAGTTAGGTACAGATCAGTCAGGGTGGAGAGTAAACAGCTAAGACTCTAATTGGGCCATTTAACAGAATTTGATGAAGGACCACGTGTAAAGCATGGGTAGGATACAGATAAATGTTACAGACAGTACCCTGAACAATAAACGGTGGGCACCATGACTAGCCTTGGGCTGGGAGGGTGGAAGAGAGGGGTGGTGACTTGGAGAGACGGAACTCTTGGGCACATCCCCTGGCAGAAGCTGAAACCTTTGGTAGAAGAATGTAGCTGGCCGATGACTCTGTAAGGAGAGGCCTGGGAGGTTAATGGCCTGACCCCTTTCTCATCTCTCGGCTCCCACCGGCCAACCCAGCAAGAAGCCAGAGGGCAAGGGGGCACAGAGCAGGGTGGCAGCGGGTGAAGGAGAGAGGCATGAATCAGGGAGAGTGAAGGGAAGATACCAACACACTGTGGGGGTTCTGTAGGGTTTAAATTTTTGACAGAATGCATTTGTGTATTATTTTCTATAGAACACACATGTAGATTCCTAGACGAACCAGTTTCTAGATGAAAAGCCACCATGACATGTAACTCTCTGGGAATAGCCTATCTACACGAGAAATGCATGTTACATTTCTGTAAAAACAAACATGTTTAAATCTTCCATAGGAATGTTAATGGAATCCTTGCATGTTAATCTTGAACTATTAACTTGTTAATTTTTTTTTTCAGTAAGAGAAACATACAGTAAATGAGAGCCCCCTGACTTTATTTTTGTATGGACTATAAAGTGTGTACAAAGGATTGACCTAAAATAAAATCACTTCACTGAAACGCTAGCACAGTCACCTGCTCATATCCCAAGCAAAGCGATTTCACAAGTTCATTTGAGCCTGGCATGGTGGCTCATGCCTGTAATCCTAGCACTTTGAGAGGCCAAGGCAGGTGGATCACTTAGGCCCAGGAGTTCAAGACCAGCCTGGACAACACGTCAAGATCCTATTTCTACAAAAAATTTAAAAATTAGCTGGGCATGGTGGTGCGTGCCTGTGGTCCCAGCTGCATGAGAGTCTGTGGTGGGAGAATTGCTAGAGTCTAAGAGGTCGAGGCTGCAGTGAGCCATGTGTGAGTCTAGCCTGGAAACACAGTGAGACCCTATCCCAAATTTTTTTTCAAATTCAGGAATAATTTTTCTGAAATCCTACCATTAATATTTTTACTGAACATCCTCTGAGACCTATCTCTATAGACGTGTGACTATAAGGAAGGAATTTTACATGAGCGAGATTGATTGACATCTGCTGTTCTATACCTCATTTTCTGCAATCAACCATATATTGTATCATCTTTCCACTTATATAAATCTAAGTCTTATGATCACATACATTCCACTGTGTATTTGTATTTGGCTTCTATTAATTTGCCAGTATGCACTTATGTTCAGAGGATAAATTCCCTGGAGTGGGACTGCCAGAGCCAGGACCCCAAGGAAGTCCTCAGACCACAGATGCTGCCACCAACGTGCCCAGGGGTCCTGCTTCTTCCCCCCTCCCCAGAGCCACCAAGGGATTTTTATCAATCTTTCTAATTTTCACCGATCTGCTAAGTAAAAAAGAAATCCAATTTTTCATTTGGTAATATAAGACTGCTAATAAGTTGCTGATGCTATGTTTAATGTGCTCACTTATACTTATTTCATGACTTGTCCTTTCATCTTTAAGTTTTCAACCGAAAAGCCTACACATGCCATGCATTAATACCTTTGTACATAACATATGCATGTTATGCATATTATGCTATGCATAATAACCTTTGTACATAACACAGATTTACATGAGCTTTATAAAAATCCTGCCTCTCAGCGCCTTGCTCTGTTCCCAACGTTTTTAAAAGACAAAAAGTTAGATTTGCTCTTGAATTAAGTTAAGGCATTCAAGGACCTTTCTGCCTCCAGCACATCTTAGAACAGGCCTCACGGAGCATGAACTCACCACACCGGAACACGGAGAGCTGGGCCAGCATTGGCACTTGATAGGATTTCCCATCGGCTGCCACGAAAGTGCGTTTCTTTGTGTTCTCAGGTTGGAACCGTGATTTCCACAGACCCTTGAAATACACTGCATTGATGAGGACCAGTCTGGTGAGCACACCATCAATAAGATCTGGGGACAGCAGACTGTCAATCATATCTGTGAAGCCAAAGCACAAACAAGGTAAAAAAAAACCTCAAGACTGGTGGCTGGTGGCCGACTTGAGGGTGAATGGCAGCCGTCATCAGGTAGAAAGAAAAATCAAAGGAGTTTTAAAGAATTGTAAAGAGACTATTCTAAAAATACCCTTTTGTACTTTCTAGGTTCCCCACTCCCCACTAAAAATTAAATTTGAAAAGAAGTTAAGAGAGAAACAGAAAAGACTTTAGAAATCCTTAGCTAGGGGTTACAAAACTTTTCATCAAGAAATTCTTTTATTATCAATTCCCTGCAAGCCCATGCTTTAGAAAACAATCTCACTTATCCAAATAAGATTTGATAATTAAGTTCTTTTTTTTTTTTTTTTTTGCTAATAAGTGGCTGGTAGTAAGGGTTTCTGGTCAGTATAAGATAAGCAATTTTGTTTTGTTTTGCTCTTCTTGATTTAATTTAATCCCAGTAAAAAATAAAACTTCAAGCCTGTATGTTATTAAGGGTAAATGCTTCATTTTTCTTAAGATTTTAGAAATGTCAAACATTACTTTGGAATCTCTGGATATCACAAGGCCTCATAACTGCTTAAAGAAGAACAAAAACAATAAATCAGTGTCTTTGTTTACGGATCAGGCGTCGAGCAAGGTGCAAATACTGGAGACAATAGAAGAGAAGATTTTGAATGTTCTCACCACAAAGAAATGAGAAATGTTTGAGGTTACTGAAACCTCCAACACTGCACATTGTATTCATGTATCAAAGCACTACCACTGTAGCCCATATATGTACAATTATTATGGGCCAGTGAAAAGTAAAATAAAGCCCAGGCATGGTGGCTTATGTTTGCAATTCCAGCACTTTGGGAGGCTGAGGAGGGAGGATCACTTGAGGCTAGGAGTTTGAGACCAGCCTGGTAAATATAGCCAGACCCCATCTCTACAAAAAATAAAAATTAAAAACATATTATCCAGCTGGGTATGTGGCATACACATGTAATCCCAGCTACTTGGGAGGCTGAGGTGGGAGGGTTGCTTGAACCCAGGAGTTCGAGGTTGTGTTGAGCTATGATTGCACCACTGCACTCCAGCCTGGGTGACAGAATGAGACCCTATCTCTAAAAAAAAACACAAAATAAAATAAATCTTTAAAAAGAAAAAATAAGATCTGTCCTAGAACTCCTAATTTCGAAGGAAAATGCTCTTCACAAGATGTTGGGAATGGTCCATCTTACTTGTATCAGGAGTGAAGGAGTGAACACAACTCTTCTCATTTCAGGATGTTTCCAAAATGCTACCCGTGGCTGAAGCTTTGGTCTTCTAGTTAGCTTCCTTTTATTTGGTCTTTGAAGATTCAGCTGTGTAAGTGTGTGTCTGTATGTGTGTGTGTTTGTAAATAGGGATCACTAATGCCCAAAGCTATTAAAACTTAATTCACTGCATTAGTAACTCAAATATGTGTGTGTGTATAAACGCACACTACCCAAGTTATACTACTTTAAATGGCGAGAGTAAAACCAACAGCTTTTGAAGGAGAGAGAATATCTAATTCAGGAATGAGAGCCTTAAGTCCTTTTAAATGAAACTCAAGAGGATTCTGGTGTACAATAAACAAGTGTTTACATAAGTCATGGTACATAAACACTGTGAAGTTTCCGACAGTGTGCTAAGACAGTTCCATCACTACTCACTACTTCCACAAGGGGGCACCAACGCCGCCTTGAGTCAGGACAAGGAAGGAAAATACCTAAGCCATAAACAGCCATCATTCAACAGAGCACAAGGCGGGCTCCAAACCAGATCTGCCCTGTGGGAGAGAAGTTAGAACTTTATGCCATCCCACTAGCAAGCTCATAACTGGCTTCCTAATAGTGAATGTTGTTTCTTGCCTCTGCTGGGAACATTACCCAGTTCAATTCCTACTTGCTTTGACCTCAATGGTCCCCTGGACTTCTAAATCTTCTCTGATCATCCTCGCCACCTCCTAAGAGATGTCTCTGCTCTCAATTTCTGTAAAGCCCAGTGCCTGGCACCACCATGATACCTGTAGTATTTTATTCTAGCCAATTTTAATGTGTCTCCCCTAGCTACACTGAGACCTGCATGAGACTCTGCCACTCACTTTTTGCTTACTCCTAGCACTACATTGAGCAGACAGGCAGTACTCAATAAGTGTCTGAAGAAATCTCCTTAGCCCCTTTTTACAGAGACAAATAATGCCTGCAGTTGTCACTGGGAGGACTAAGGTATAATAAGGGGACATGAGGAAATAAAAAGAAAATGCATAGTTTAGAGGCAAAGAGGTACATGGAAACCTGCCATTTGTAACTGACACAGATATGCATCTATCATCCATCCATCCACCCATCCACCCACCCAACCACCCACCCATCCATCCATCCATCCTTGTATACCTAACTACCTACCTACCATGTGCCTGGTACTCTCTTAAATGAGAAACCAAGAAGAAAATTGCCCTCAAAAAGCTATGAGTTAGAGAGAGAGAGATGTAGGCTGACATAAAATAACCTGGAAAAGTATACAGCTACAATTTTAGTAAATACTTGGAAGTGGAAATACTCAAGGCTATAGGGCTAAGAGGGTGACCTGACCTAGTCGGCGAGGTCTGAGATGGATGGAACCTCAGATAATGGCTATAAAAATAGCTCACACTGGTTGAACATTTACTAAGTGCAGGGCCCTTTGCTAAATGCTTTATATGTATTATTTATATCCTCACATCAGCTTGATAGGTATCACTATTACATCTTTCCATTTTACAGATGAGAATGCTGATGCACAGGAAGGTTAAATAACTTGCCCAAGGTTATATAGGTTGTACGTGGCAGAACTGAGATTTAAACTCACAATGTGTCCTTTTAATATTCATGCCTGCCACTCATGGATGGTACAGAAACAAGTCGGCCTTAACCAGGGAAGAGGGAGAGAAAGCATTGCAGGCAGCAGGAGTGTATGTGTGGGGTTCTCTGACAGGAGACAGAATGGTGAGTAAGGGGACTGGGAAGAGGCTGGAACACAGAATACAAGGACGAGAAGCTGAGGCTGCAGCGGCCAACAGGCCAGACCCATCCTTGATGCCCTGCAAAAGGTCTGCATGCTGGGCTCTCCCACTCTCTGTAGGGAAGGAACTATCATTCCCGTGAGACAGTCCCAGCAATCCTACAGACACAGATGGTTGTGCTCCAAGTGACTTCTGAGCTCTACCATGTGGTCATGTACCTTTCAGTGGGGGAAGTTCACCCCCAGGTAAAGGCAGTTTGGAAATCGGCAGGGATGTTTTTGATTGAGTGGGCAGTGGCCAGAAATGCTGTCTGTCCTGCAGTGTTTAAAACAGTCCCACCCAATGAAGACCTGGGCCACTTCTCCCATGGCTTTTAAATACCCTACTGGATCTCTGCATTGGTAGGACACCTACTTATAATTATCTGAGCCCAGAACCTCATTCTTTATTGTGTGTAAACACAGAGTAATTTTTTTTTTGCATTCTTTTTGTGTATGCTGAATTTGCCAGGAATGTGACTACCATGACAATCAGAGCCTGTGCTTTGTTTTGTTCAGAAATTTATCGAGTCTTGCCCCATTTCAGAAAAAAAAATTGCATCAGCAATAGTAACACAGCTCGTGTTTATGAGCTGCTAGTACAACATGCCTGTCTGTCTGCTTTTGTAGCTGTCAATTCACAATTATTCTGAGAATCTGACTACCTTACTATGTATTTGAGTGTAGTTGTACCCAAGGCTTTACCTATTGAACTACATGTATAGATTTCTTTTGTTTTCCTTTGTGTTACAGTTTGGTACTGTTTCAATTTTTTTAAAATTTGTGTGTGTGCATAGGGTAATATGATGTATGAATTTCATTTCAGAATTGTAAGGAGAGTATTAAAAATATTTGTCACAAACAGAGGAGTTGGGTCTGACAGGGTTGAAGAGCGCTGCAGGTGTCTCCATGCTCTCTTCCCACACACGTGGAGCTTTTCTCCAGGTACTTTGAAGACTGTCACATGGTATAACTAATGTGGTTTAATATTACCAATCTACAGATCAAGGCAGCAGCTAAGAGGATAAAATGACATGTCACAGTCACACACCCTCTAGCCACAGAGCCGGGACCAAGAACCAGTCCTGAGGGCGTCTGCTTCCAAACACTCTTTGTGGACCTACGGATGCCGGACACCTGGAAATGCCACTCAATGTCCTCCTATGTGCATCCTCCTGATGAGTTTATGGTTTTAGGAAGGGTGCCCAGACTGCATGGTCCAGGCCACACTGAGAAGGGATGCCACAAATTTACCCAAGTCACCTGGGATCCCCTCCACCCTCCCTGAGCCTTCTTTGTCCCCTTCTTCACTAGTTCTGCTAGTGGGTCTCCAACATTTAGGTGAGTAAGAATGGTGACAGGAGGCAGAGGCAGACTTGGAGTTGCCAGCCACTCCCTGGGAGATTCCAATGCAGTGGGCCGGGCTCCAGGGATCTGCTCTCTCAACACACAGCCCAGGTAATTCTATTGCAGGGACACCAGGAACCACACTTTAAGAAACACACCCTGAAAGGCCACAGTGTCCCTAGGTTTTGTCTTTGGGTGGCTTCTCCCTACTGACTCTCTCCCCCTTCTATGAAAAAAGACTCCATGGCCCGGTGCAGGGGCTCATGCCTGTAATCCCAGCACTCTGGTAGGTCAAGGAAGGAAGACTGCTTGAACCCAAGAGTTGGAGAACAGCATGAGCAACACACTAAGACCCCATCTCTTCAAAAAATAAAAAAAAATTAGCCAGGTGTGGTGGTGCACACCTATAGTTCCAGCTACTGGAAAGGCTGAGGTGGGAGGATTACTTGAGCCCAGGAGGCTAAGGCTGCAGTGAGCTATGACTGCACCATTGCACTCTAGCCTAAGACACAGAGTGAGACCCTGTCTCAAAAAATAAAAAAGAAAAAGAAAAAAGGGTCCCAAATCTGTACTCCCAGCTTTCACATTCTCTTGTGGTTCCAGACCTACAGTTCCTCCTGCATGTTTCCACCTGGACCTCCAGGTTACAAATAAGTTTGTTGTTTTGTTTTGTTTTATTTTTTGAGACAGTCTCAGTCTGTCACCCAGGCTGGAGTGCAGTGATGCAATCTCAGCTCATTGCAATCTCCACCTCCTAGGTTCAAGCGATTCTCCTGCCTCGGCCTCCCAAGTACCTGGGATTACAGGTGCGTGCCACCACATCTGGCCTACAAATTAAGTGTTAAAACACCAATATTAGACTCTCCTTTATTTAATGGGAGAAGAGACACATACAAATGAGTAATGTTTTGAGATGCAGAACGTGCTATAATGGAGGGGTTTCTAAAAGTTGTAATTGCATGCCAATCATAATGGACAACCAGGTACATGCCGCTCTGTTGCCCAAACTACAGGAGAAAAACCTCCCAGGGGCACAGTAAGTGATGGCAGCAGGAAGGGGAAGGGAGATCGACCAGAACTTCCTTGGGTCCAGGAGTTTCTCAATGGACAGGCCATTGGATTAGACTTGCAGACATGACTGGAATCTAACTCATGCTTTCATTCACAAACTATGCAATCATATGACATACTGTGGCCACTCACCCCTGGTTTCGTTTTTAACCCAAGTATTGATGGAATCACAGGCAGAGACTGGATCCTCAAAGTTCACATTCCGGACTTCACACTGGAATACATCTTTGTTTCTTGCAACAAAAGGCACTTCGATTTCAGAGGCATTCTTAACAAACACGGCGTTAGCCACTGTCACAATATCTTTATTCTTCTTGGAGACAATGGCCTTGTTGATCTTCTTTAATATTTTACCAACTCCTAAAAGAGAAATCAGAAAATACAGCAATATTTCTGTAAGAATCTAGAAAAGTTTTCAAAATCTTTTATATTGCAGCAGTGAGAACAGTATCGGTCAGGTGCAGTGGCTCACACCTGTAATCCCAGCACTTTGAGAGGCCGAGGTAGGTGGATTGTTTGAGCTCAGGAGTTTGAGACCAACCTGGGCAACAAGACAAAACCCCATCTCTACCAAAAATACAAAATTAACTGGGTGTGGTGGCACGCCTGTGATCCCAGCTACTTGGGGAGGCTGAGGTGGGAGGATCACTGGATCCTAGGAAGTTGAGGCTGCAGTGAGCCAGGATCACGCCCCTGCATCCAGCCTGGGTGACTGAGCAAGACCCTGTCTCAAAAATAAAAATAAAAAATCAATATAAACAGGATAGCTATGAGTAGCAAGAAACCAAGTCTTCTGTTTTCTCAGGGGACTATTTCTTAAGAAAAAGAGAGAGTAGGGTTAAAGTATAACTACTGAAGCTATCGAAAATCAATTGTGCTTCTGTATCAAAACAGGCATAGTCAAGGTGTTCTCGCCACATTCCCAGTGCAGACCTAATTCACATGGTAGCCTTTCTGGGCACCAGGTCAATATGAATGCTGACACAGTCCTCAGTTCTATAGCCAAGGGGGAATAAATCAAAGGGAACTTCCTAATTCTTTCTCTCTTTCTTGTCTAATATTATTAAGTGCTGCTTCCTTTCTTGCCAAAGATTTAACAATGTAATTTCTTTTTTTTTCTATTTTGGAAAAAAAAATGAATAAAATAAGCATTAGAAAGACTATTAAAAAATTACCATGTGCTGCCATCCAGAGCAATGTGGTTTTTACTTGGTATCAAGCTCAAAGAGTAAGGAGATTAATTTTATGGCAATGTAAGCTTTATTTTACATGAGCCATTCATACATGCTCCATTTAGTTTGAGAGGGTGAAAAAGAGGCAAATAAGTTATAAGGATGAAATGTGTTTCTATAGAGAGCTCAAATTACAGATCCTTCTTCATCGCTTGGGGTCTCTTCAAAATGACATTGTCCTAAAACATCCTGCCAGAGTCACCTTGATGGTCCCCTAGAGAGCCAATTTGCCACCCTGAATGTGTGTCCTCTTCAGACCCTTTACACAGGGCAGGGCAAAGTCTTCTCAAGGTCCACAAAGAAGGGCATGTGTAGGGCTTTACAATGGGGATGGCCCTTTCTTAGATGCTCATGACCACACCTTACAACTGTTCTATGGTGCAGGCCCATTTTACAAGTAAGAAAATGACAGGCTTTGGAGGCTGAAAGATATTTCCAGGGCCAATTACCAGCTTCTGGCTCTTTTGGGGTAGGGGTGAGGCAGTGGTGGATGGCCAATAGGCCAATATTGTCAGAACTTCAGAAATAATGACTTAAAATCAGTGTGGCTCAACATTAAAACAAACAACGAAAGTCTAGTTGCTATTTTGGAATTGTCTCAGCCGACACAGCCTGGATCACACTAGGAAAGGCCATAAATTGTAGCAGTGATTCACCAGGAAGTTATAAATCACCAAGAGTTTTCTGAACTTCCACGCAAGGGGCAGAACAGTGTGTTCCAGGTATTTAGTCCTTCCATGTTTCCAACAGGTGAACAAACTGCAAACTCATGCAGAAGTGTAATGCTGCATCAACAGTGCAGTGAGATTAGGCATTTGGTGCTGGCAGCCCTGGAGGCCAGGCTGAGCAGTCGAAGGCAGGTGCAGAGTGAGGCACTGAATGGCACAAATCGCCACCTCCCTCGTCTTACTCTCCAGCTGACCATGCCAGTGTAGTCAAGATTCTCAGAACTTTCGGGCCAGCCTAGGTGGAAGAACATGGGCAGGAAGACTCCCTTGTTTCCAATGAAGTGAGCAGACCTAGATGTGAATGTGACTTGTGGAAGGTTGCAGAGAATGCTGGTGGCCAGGAAGGGCTGGGGAGCCAGTCCTGCTCCCTTGAGCGCTGTACTTACGGAGATGGCAGGTGGGACACGGCTCTGGGCAAGACCCCTCAGCTGAAGCAAAACAGTGCCAGGAAATGAAGCTCATTCAGTTAAATAGGTCATTTTTAAAAGGGTTTTAACTCAAACTAAACCTTTTTCATTGGGCCTTACTTTGCTCTGGGATACATGTGCAGAACGTGCAGGTGTGTTACACAGGTATACATGTGCCATGATGGCTTGCTGAACCTATCAACCCATCATCTAGGTTTTAAGCCTGCATGCATTCGGTATTTGTCCTAATGCTCTCCCTCCCCCCTTGCCCCCCTACCCTTGACAGGCCCCAGTGTGTGATGTTCCCCTCTCTGTGTCCGTGTGTTCTCATTGTTGAACTCCCACTTATGAGTGAGAACATGTGGTGTTTGGTTTTCTGTTCCTGTGTTAGTTTGCTGAGAATGATGGCTTCTAAATTCATCCAAGCCCCTGCAAAGGACATGAACTCATTCTTTTTTATGGCTGCATAGTATTCCATGATATATATGGGCCACGTTTTCTTTATCAAATCGATCACTGATAGGCATCTGGGTTGGTTCCAAGTCTTGTTTAGCTTTATATTTTGAAATAATTATAAATTTACAGGAAGTGGCAAAACAATATGCAGGGAGGTCCCATGTGCCTTTCACCCAGTCTTCCCAATGGTACTGTTGTCGCATCAGGAAATTTCCATCAGGTCAGTCCACAGGGTGCATTAGGATTTCACTCATTTTTCATAGACTCCTGTTATGGGGTGGGTGGGGAGGTCTGTGCAGCTTTATCCTTGGTGCAGATTTGTGTGGCCACCACCACAATCAAGACCCAACACAGCTCCATCATGACAAGCCCCTGTGTGCCCCCCATAGACACCCCTTCCCAGCTCTTCTCATTACAAGCACATCTACAACCACAGTACAACTCAGCCCTGGGCACCATGGAGGTGGTAAGCCAGGAAGTGTCCTCCGGCAGGCATGAGGGCTGGAGCCCTGGGAAAGGAGACCTAATGGCAGACCCCAAGCTCCAAAGTCACAGAAAAGGGACCAGAGTCTAGTTCTCCTAACTGCCAGCACCACAGTGTTTGTTCTCTAGAAGAGACTAAACCTAAGCCACTAGTGGCACCAGCAAAACCCCTCTGGCTGCTCTGTTTCTTGGGGTTGTCAACGAAAACCAAGCCATAAACCCTCTTGTCCCAAGACTCTCAGACAAGGGCCCCACCAGGGAGCAACTGTGCACACGCACCATTCACGCCGTATCTCATCACCATGGCAAGCTGCTTCTTGGTCCTGCCGTCCGCCCCCAGCTGAAGCATCCCCAGGACCGACGAAATCCCATGTGGGGAGACCACGATGTTGTCATGAGGCCTCGACTTGACAATCTGATTGAAAACCTGGATCCCTGTGTTGGAGCCTAGTTCCTCGAGAGACAGAGGATTGAAATGGGAGCAGATGGAGGGCAGCGTCACGGAGGCCAAGAGGAAGAGGGAGAGGTGCCAGCTCATGGTTCCTTCTGCCAAGGACGACCTGAAAAAGTAAGTTAAAGAATATTTAAATTACACTTAAATGGGCACTTTACTATTTGTGTGTGTGTGTTTCCAGATGGAGTCTTGTTCTGTCACCCACGTTGGAGTGTAGTGGTGTGATCTCGGCTCACTACAACCTCTGCCTCCTGGGTTCAAGCAATTCTCCTGCCTCAGCCCCTCAAGTAGCTGGAATTACAGGCATGCGTCACCATGTCTGGCTAATTTTTATATATTTAGTAGAGATGGGAATTCACCATGTCGGCCAGGCTGGTCTCAAACTCCTGACCTCAAGTGATCTGCCTGCCTCAGCCTCCCAACGTGTTTGGATTACAGGCGTGAGCCATTGTACTCAGCCTGGGAGACAATTTTGTACTCACCTAGGTATGCTTGACTGTACTCAGCATAACTGAATGCCATGTGAATACATTTAAGACAGAACAGTATAATTAAATCAGTTTTTAAAACACTCTGGGGAGGTGGGGAGAGAGGAAGCAAAATTCCATCTCTTGGGTCCTTACAATGTGCCAAGTCTTATACCAATCATTATTTAATTCTTATGTGTTTTCTTTTTTTGCTTTGTTTTGTTTTGTTTTTAAGACAGTCTCACTCTGTTGCCTAGGCTGGAGTTCAGTGGCACAATCTTGGCTTACTTCAACCTCCACCTCCCAGGTTTAAGTGATTCTCATGTCTTAGCTTCCTCAGTATCTAGGATTGCAAGTGTGTGCCATGTTGCCTGGCAAATTTTGTATTTTTTTTTTTTTTTTTTTGTAGAGACGAGCTTTCACCATGTTTGCCAGGCCGTTCTCGAACATCTGGCCTCAAGTGATCTGCCTGCCTCAGCCTCCCAAGGTGCTGGGATTACAGGCATGAGCCACCATGCCAGGCCTACTCATTATTTAATTCTCAATAGTGCCCTTCATCCAATTAAACCAATATTTACTAAAGGTCAACTGTGTGCCGGGCCCTTTTCTAAGTGCTGGGCATATGATGTAACTAAATGGACAAGATCCCTGCCCTCACTGACCTTACAATCTAGAAGGGAGACAGAAAACAAACCAGCAAGCAATAAAGCATTTTCAGAAAAGGGTAACAGCCATGATAATAAAACACAGGAATGGGAGCAGATAGATGAAAGGCTGACGGGGGTGGGCATTAGACAGGGTGGTCGGGAAGCCATCTCTGTGGCAGGAACATGGGTGATGAGACCTGAATGAGGGAAGGAGTCAGCCACAGGCTGATGGGTAAACAGTGGGCTGGGCAGAGGGAGAGCAGGGCTAAGGCCCTGAAGTGGGAATAAACTTGGTGCATTAGAGGCCAGTGGAGATGTGAAGTTAAGGTCGTGGAGAAGAGAAGGGGGACAGGAGGGTGAAGCTGAAGGAGAGTTCAGATCTGATAAGGTCCTGTACAGCCTGGAAAGGCACTGGGATTTCATTCCAAGGGTCACAAGAAACCCCTGGAGGATTTCAAACAAAGGAATGAATCCCTCAGCTTGCTATGATGATCTTATCACCACTTGTGCTTGATTCTTTTACCATAAGCACACTGCTTTTAAAATTAAAGAAGAATTACTAATTAAAAGACACTTAAGTGACAGCTTTAAAGTCACAACAGGGTAGAACAATAGTAAATTCAGAGATTTTGAGGATGGCGCTGCTTACACCGATACTCTCAACTATAGTGATTTGTTTTAAATAAGCTTCCTTCCTTAATTATCACTCGCGGAGCTCTCTCTGGCTACGAAAAGTAAGAGGTAGGAAATTTACATGTATTTATGGAAAAGCAAATACTTTCATTAAGTAAGAACTTAACAGTGGCAGCTGGTAAAACAAAAGCAGCATTTGTGATGCGGCTAATTCAGTTCTTCCCTGAGAGGCCCGAGCTCCCACTAAGCACAAGTCTCCTGTGGAGGCAATGTGTCCCTCTCTCATTATGTGTGGGAGGTCGGGGGTGACTGCAGAGAATAAAACAGAGGGGAGCCTTTGAAGAGACAGGTGATCTGGAGGGAGGGGGAAACCCTGACTGTGTGTGCTCTGGGGGAATCACAGGCGGGCCCTGTGTTTGGTGTCTCCTTGCCTTTCTTCCAATGCCCTTCCTGTGCTTCCCACCCTAGGGCACAGGAGATCTTCAACAAACACTTGTGAGATTAATCCGATGGGTCATAAATACTTCCTGTTTTAAATAATTATTTTTCACTGCATCAAAACAGTGTTTATGGAGTGTGGCTAAGAAAATGTTTGTGTTTAATCCTGATCCTCAAGGTCAACTCAAGACACTCTCCAAGGGAAGAGCCAGCACTATATCCAGCAAGGACTGTGGGCACGCACAGAACTCCCCACCTGGCTCCCCAACACAGAGGGCCCCAATGTGAACCACTGAGGCCATTATTCTAGTGGACATTGCAATTTTCTTGTATGTTGTGAAACAAGCATTTTTCTAAAGATTTAGAACGTTCTGTGTTTCTCCAGAGCTTAATTGTAAAACGATTGTGTAAACTCAGCCTGTCTAAATTCAAAACATGTAAGTGACCTACATACGCTGCTCCTGCTTGGGCTGACTGGCCAGCGTGGCCTATTTTGACTTTGGCATCTAGGACTGGCTCTAATGCCATGACAATCCACTGAGTTTCCTGGAGCCTACTGGACATTGGAGAGCTTCCAAATCCCGACCGTGGAAGCTTTATTCATTTCACCTAAAAACTAAAAATTGTGTTCTCCTCTCCCTTCCTCCCTCTTGCCTTTTCTTTCTCTTGAGCAATAAGTTTCCTCTTTAAAATTTAATATAGCACAAAGCCATCATAAGTATAAAACAATGTGTACGATCTTTGTTAGAAATGTCCAAATCTAGTGGCCAACTTCATCCATCTCAATTGCTGACTCTTGCATTATAGTCTATTCTGGTACCTACATTCAGCCTGCTATAATCTGTACTCCTGAAGCCTCCTCAAAGAAATCCTCCTAGATTAGTGAATATTTGAATAAATATTAGAATCTGCATTCATAAGGCATGGACATTAAACTAGTTTTGCCTCTGGTAGCTTAAAGTTGATAGACTCAAATACTACAGATATATATATAGAGAGAGAGAACATTGTAAAAACAGGGCGAAAGGACCAGTGACAGTGAGACATCTAACAGCTCCAATGTCTTAAAGTCACAAGGACAGTCCCTCAAATAAATAGGTATCTTATTTAGCAGAATTTTGCTTGGTTATACATTTTTGTTCAAAGAATAGTTTTACTATGACATGGAAAAAAGCTGTTACGGGTGTTTTTCTGTGTTTCTTGGACTTGGAAAGTTTTTGAGAGCTATCTATGCACAATTTCATAAAAGTGCACCGGGACAGTGTTAAAGCTGTGCAGAAGTTGGAATCAGAGCTACTTTTGATCGATGTACTGGGCATAACTTCTCCTTGGCCTTGGTTTCCTAGGCCAAATGCTCACTCATTTAAACTCACCTGGCTTATATGTGTGTCTAAGAATAAGCTTTCACTTTTCTCAAGGTTCAGTAGCCAGGAGAGTGGATGGTGATCTATACATTACTTTAGGCTTGCATAATTCCTAACAATCAAACACATTCATGTCCAAATAGACAATCGTTTACATGAAGGAACTGGGAGTTCTCAAGCTTTGCAATGCCTCTCTCTCGAATAAGCAGATACTACAATGGGAAGTACATAGAAACCTCCTGTTTATTTTCCTTTTTAACAGAAATTACACTTTACACTTTCAAATCAGAGAGAAATAAGAGTGCTGCCCAAATGTACTGCATAGCAACCAGATGGAAGATTATCGTTTTCTTGAATATTGTTTTCACAAGAGCAAAAAATAAGCCTCTAGGCCATCATTGGAGGGAAGACCATTAGCCCATCAATAAAGCCATCGCCACAGGCATATCTTTCCGAATGCCAGCTATCTCCTTCCCCATGTTCTTCTAGTTTCTCTTACTTCAAACCTTTCTACTTTTCAGTACGGGGAAAGTTTTTGAAATAGCTGGGTACTGCTTTGAACCTTAGCCATGATTTAATGTAGTAACTAACGGGATGGTAGTTTTGCAAATGCCAGACTCAAAATACATCCCCAACATTTATAAATGCACCACTTGCCAATGGCAGACATTTGAGGAACCCACTCTATCTACAGACGCAATGGCGTCAACCATCTCTTCTACACAGGTGATACTCCAATATGCAGTTCAGATCCTCAGACTCTGCTTTCAGTGCCATACTTTCAACAGTTTGCTGCCTGTTTTCACTTGATTGTTCAGAAAAATTATCCACTGGTGGGCTATGCGGGGAGGAGCACTAGTCTCCAAAAATTTACTAACTCTCCTCTTTTTCAGGAGTCATAGTTCCTGCTGACAGAGCTTGCCTTCGCAATCCTGAGCCTCTGCTCCTCTCCCTTAGCCTCCACCTAGCCATGGCAACACTTCTACCCAAATCCTTCCACGGTGTGTGTGACGTTTTTCCTGTTAAAGATGGGGTTCTTCATTCCCTTCTTTGAATTTCTATTGCATTTCCTATTTGCATCTCTCATTTTGTTTTCCAAGTACGTTTTCTTTCCTCCCAGGTAGACTGGAAGCTCACGGAAAGCAGGAACTTTAGACTCCTGATGCCCACAGGGTCAGTTTAGGGCCTTACCGTTCACTGGCAGACACAAAATCAGAAGTTGACCAGTGGGACTCATCCAGCTAGTGTTTGATGTGCAATACAGAGTGTTCTAAAAATATTTTTAGCAAATAAAAGTCAAAAAACATCAGAAGTCTAAATTAGGGTTATTCTCAGGGAAAACGAAAAAGAATGGAAGTTCTAGTACGACTGGGCTCTCACCCCTATGGCAAACGTTCTGCACAGCTGCCACCCATATGGGCTGGGCACCTGCTTTCCAGTGTGCCCCGCTCCTGCTGCTCCCTGATGCCTCACACCCAGCCATGGCCGCCACTGCCATGATCTCTCCAGTCTGTGTGAGCACCTGTGACCAGACCCTTAGCCTGGAACCAGTGAACAACTGAACACTGGAGACTAGGATCCCCCGTCACTAACGATGAAGCTCATTTTCTACCTAACAGAGTCTTATAAAATAGTTTACATATAGCACATGAACAAATGATAAATAATATGACACTAGTCTGCTCTATGTGGCATAATAAATAAGTTGTAGGCAGACAGTTTGGTAGGAAAAACCATGGGAAAGATTCTTCTGGGTCCATCATTAGCTAGACGGCACACACCTATTTTGGGAGGACACAGAAGCATCTAATGAAGAAAAAGTTCTCCATCCCCTCTCATTCTCTAGAAAAGGTTTAAAGTGATCATGTTTCATAAAACATATGTATATTTTTAAAAACATTATACCATCAGAGATATCAAATAGATGCAAATATTTAATATTCCCACCTATACTCAACATCCAGAAAAAAACAATTATCAACGCAGAGCTTGGTTTATTTCTACTCAAATCAAAGCTAATTTTGAAGTTAACTGTAGAAATCACATAATAGCATTCAAAATAATTTAAACATATAGTCTAAACCTAAGGATTTAAAATATATATCCATAACATCATCACACCACAAAATAACTCCTTAACCTGTTAAATATCTAGCCCATATTCACATTCATCTGTCTTTTTTATATAGTATATTTGAATTAGTATCTAAGTAAGCTCCGTGCATTGCAACTGGTTACATCTCTTGCCTTTTTTTAATCTTCCTCTAGTTACTTTATTTTTAACTTTTTCCTTGGACTTTTTTTTTGTTGAAGAAGCCAGGTTTTTTGTTCTGTTTCCCTAGGCTAGATTTTGCTAACTGCATCAATGTGATGCCATTCACTAAGTTCCTCAATCTTCTGTTCTTCCTGTAAACTATTAGTTAGAGCTAGAGCAGGGGTCTGCAAACTACAGCCTGTGCGCCAGATCTGCCCATGCGTTTTGTTTTGTCTGCGGCTGCATTTGTGCTATGATAGGGAGCTGAGCAGAGGCACCGAGCTGCAACAGAGACAGTATAGCCTGCAAAGCCAAAAAGAGTTATTATGTGGCCCTCTATGTGAAAAGCCTGCTGACCCTAGCTGTAGGGACTGATCAGATTGAGTCAATTTTCTCTCTCTCTCTTTTTTTTTTTGAGATGGAGTCTCCCTCTGTCACCAGGCTGGAGTGCAATGGCATGATCTCGGCTCACTACAACCTCTGCCTCTCGGGTTCAAGCAATTCTCCTGCCTCAGCCTCCCAAGTAGCTGGGACTACAGGAGTGTACCACCACACCCAGCTAATTTTTGTACTTTTAGTAGAGATGGGGTTTCACGATGATGGCCAGGATGGTCTTGATCTCTTGACCTCGTGATCCATCCACCTCAGCCTCCCAAAGTGCTGGGATTACAGGCATGAGCCACCGTGCCCAGCCCCAATTTTCTCTTTTTGCAAGAATATTTTGCAGAGGTGCTGTAGAGCATGTTGAAATCAGTAGATAGTAGCTGTCTCTTTGTGGTGTTAGCAGCTACTCATGATGACTGCCTAAGTGCACTGTCTTATTAGGAGCTACCAAATGTGGGAGCTGTTATAATTCTAACTTTCCTTCCTCACTTATTAGAATATTTATATTAAAAAGAAATTTCCCATAATCAACTACTGGGTTACGCTGAGGTTTATTTTGCATTACCAGGGCAGGATAAATTCTAGATTCATCTTCCATATCTAACAGTTTTCAAAATAATTCAAAATAGGTTGATTGACTAGAGGGTCTTGTTTTCTGTATCACTATAAACTCATGTTTTTCAACATACTTTAAGGGTCTTGATCCACTGCAAATATTATTCTTATTGATGCTCACAGTGAGCCTCTTCACACTGGTTCTTTAACCTTCTGATACGACCCTGTAGTCCTGTTAACCTCCTTGCTTTCCGGTCTGACACGATGTTTAGGCTTGATTTGTACATCTTCCATTCCAGATGGAATCGGCCACTTCTCCAGGGAGCTCTGGTTCCTTTCAGTGAGAAAAGGTAGCACTGAGCACCCTTATCTAACAAACTCTAAATTAACTGTTGAAATGCTGGGCAACAGTGATAAGGAAAATCCAAAGTCCACTTACACCACTCTCTGGAATATATCCAAATTCAAATTAGGAAAACCAGACTGCTGACACCGTTTTACACCGATGGCTCACACATCACTGGAAAATCAAATTATGAAAACCTAGCTACTGACACTGAATCGGTTAGCCTCCCATGGCCATGTAGACTGGATAATGACAAGATAAAGAAGCCCGCTGGGCATTAAAAGCTGGGCTGGGAGAATCAAAAGTGGATTTCCCTCGTGTGACAGCAGCCAGTCTCCTGAATCAAGCCCATCCTAAAAATGGAATCCTAACAATGCAGATGCTAGCAATGAACAACTGATGCACAGCACAACAAGGGGAGTCCCCAGATTTATCTCAGCCTCTCCCCTCCCGGCCCCTCAGTGAAAGCTGACATCTCAGGCACTGGGAAAGTCTCGCTATCCTTCTGGTCTCTGTGTTGCTAGGATCCTCGTTCTTGTCATCTAGGGCCCCTTTTTAATCTATGGGGGCAACAGAAGGTAGAGAAAAACAGCAGGTATGTTGTGCCTGAATCATGACATCTCTCGATAACTTTTCTTGCCAGGGCTTCCCAAAGAAATAAGTGTACAGGCCAGGCATGATGGCTCATGCCTGTAATCCAGCACTTTGGAAGGCCGAGGTGGGCGGATTATTTGAGGCCAGGAGTTCAAAGCCAGCCTGGCCAACATGATGTAACCCTGTCTCTGCTAAAAATACAAAAATCAGCCGGGCATGGTAGCACATACCTGTAATACCAGCTATTCGGGAGGCTGAGGCATGAGAATCTCTTGAACCCAGGAGGTGGAGGCTGCAGTGAGCCGAGATCGTGCCACCGCACTCCAGCCCAGGTGACAGAGCGAGACTCTGTCTCAAAAAAGAAAAGAAAAATGTACAGGCAAAGTCCAGGCACAATGGCTCACACCTGTAACCAGCACTTTGGGAGGCTGAAATGGGTGGATCATGAGGTCAAGAGATAGAGACCATCCTGGCCAACATACTGAAATCCCATCTTTACTAAAAATACAAAAATTAGCTGGGCCTGGTGGCACATACCTGTAATCCCAGCTTCTCAGGAGGCTCAGGCAGGAGAATCGCTTGAACCTGAGAGGTGGAGGTTACAGTGAGCTGAGATCCCACCACTGCACTCTAGCCTGGCGACAGAGCGAGACTCCATCTCAAAAAAAAAAAAAAAAAAGAAAGAAAAATCTACAGGCAAGGTTTTGGGCTGCCAAACCAAGACTTTTGAGTGGCCTTAAGTAGAATCATGCTGTCCAGCATGCAGGCCAAACGTTTCTCACCAGTTCTTTGCCAACACTGTTAAGGGTATTTGGCAAGAGGCATTCTAGAGACTCTTCAGGAGGTGACCCAGGGAGATTAAGCCTGTCTCTGTAAGGTAACAGTAATTGTTAATGCACAAGTAAGCAGGGTTAAGCCTCACATATGGTCTCTATCTCTCAAACCTGTATAAGCATTACTGAAATAATGTTCACCAAGACTTGTCTTCATTTTCCAAACATCTACCACATTTTCTGACGATACCAAATCAGGTGAACAAGCAAACTAAAATGCATCTTGGTAATCCTTGGGAAGCATACTGAGTATCACCAAAATGACTCAGCATCTTTAAAATTTAGAGAACAGGAAATGCCAACTTATCAAGTGGACAGCAGCTTTGTAGTTTTAAGATGTGTCATTTCAGGCTACTGTAGAAAGACTTAGAGAAATCTGAATTTTTTAAAAAATTTTTGTCTAACTTCAAAGTGTATGTTGATTCTATGACACTAATTAATTTGGCCAAAAAGGAACTTAAAAATATTTAGGAAATAACTTTTCAGCGACTGAATAGTATAGCAACAACATCTAAGTGGTTCCTTCAATGAAAAGACACATATTTTATTGTTAAATACACTCTGGCTTCAAGTGCCTTTTATCCATACATTATTTGTTCTGAAATCTCTTTGGGTTGACAGGAAAATGCCAGGGGGAAGGAGGGGATTAGAGCTTTCTTAGCCATCTGTCTTTTAAAATTCAAGATTACAGGATATTTATTCTATTTTCCTCTAAGTTTCGGGGAAATTCACCTAAGGTTCAAATTCCAATTCTACCACCCATTAACAAAGAGATCCAAGGCAAGTCACAATCTTTATCTGCCTTAGCTTTGTTCTCTGCCATATTAGAAATCCTATCTCAAAGGTGGCCATGGGAATTCAATAGGTGCAAACAGAAAGACACATTAACCAGCCTAATACCTGGCTCAGAGCAAGTGCTCAGTAAATGCTGGCTCTCTTCTTCTGGTCCTCTTCAATGCTCAAGACCTGAAATACTCTGATCTGCATTTCAGCAACTACTTAGAAAGTCTCAAGGATCAAGCTAAGTAAACAGTCAAACACTGGTACCTTGATAAAGCTCTGTCTGTACCTTTATAACTTCCTTAGACTACTTAAGACCCAGATATAGATTAAGACAATGCTGGTGTGTTTCGCTGTCTCTATAAGAGAATTAAGGGGTTGGTTACTGTGGAAATGGAGGTGGGTATGTCCCAGAAAACCTTTAATAGTGCTGAGATACATTTTTCTGTCTGCAGATTTAGATCATTAAATCTGGTTTACCTATGTATAACGTCCACAGACTTTTCTTTTTGATATGTCTTTAAGATGTAATGGCCCAAATGGGTGATTTCCTAATCCAGAAATCAAGAGGTGACCCAAGACATTATAGTGATATTGATCAGTGGTTCCCAATCTTTAAAAACAAGGAAGTACCTTTGTAATTTATTTTCTCTCTTCAGCAAGAGACATCGAAGTACCCTTTTAGACATAAAAAAATATTACACATAGTTCACGACTAATTATATTTTTAGTATTTATAAAAAATAAAATACAACCATGAATTCTTAAACATGTTAATAAAATGCAAACTCTTTTTATCAGTATCTAGATACATTTTTAAAAAATCATATTTTGAGATATTATTTATCAATCTATACCCAAAACTGGGCCATGAACATGACTTCTCTGATCCTTCAGAATAACCCTGATATGCCTAGGGGCTCCCAATTCAGAGATGAGAAACTAACACTCTCTGGATTCTTGCCAATAAAAAAATGACTATCAAGTGTTAGCAGTGTAAATTGATTTTTTAAAAATCTTTCTTAAAGGCAATCCCTGGTATGCATAAATAATCTTAATAATGTTATCTACCTATTGGAACAGTAATACTCCTTCTATCAATCAATCCTAATGTAATAATAAAATAGATTCAGGTCCAAAAGTGTTTACAGTTATTTTCAGTAGCAAAAACATTGCAAGCTTCTTTGCAATAAATAACTACAATAGCAATTATAATTGCAAACTAAATCTCCCATGGAGGGGACACTGTGGGTGACCTTTTACCAGCTTTGTGCACTTATCCCCTAGTTTCTGTGTGCTTTGTTGCTAATGGTTTGTACCTGTTACCTCGGACAATTACTAGTGGGAGTTGAAGGCACTTTCTTAGTGGGCATTAAATGGTTGACAGTTCACAAACACCATTCCCTCCCTGAAGACTAATCACCATTGACTACTGGTCTGGGTGTAACTGACTCTCCAGAGCTCCCCATGAGCTCTCAGTGTGGGACTTCACCTGATATTTCTTGCTTACTTTCTTCTCTTTTTAATTCCCACTTCTCTCCTTCCCTTACTGTTTCACCTGGGAGCCCTTCTTTAATGAATCACTTGCACTTTATCCTTGGCTCAGGGATTGCTTCTGGGAGAACATGACCTAAAACATCCAACAGTAAGGAACAGTTAATGACATCCATCCAACACAACAGCCTTCGGCTGTTAAGAATCTATCTCTGAAGAAAACTTAAAGACATGGCAATATATTCTGGATATATCTTAATTGAAAAAAAAAATCAATGATATAATTAACTATGTAAAAATTATACACAGGCACAGAAAAAAAGACTAGCAAGACAGATATTAAAATATCTATATAGTTATTTCTGATGATGGGAATATGAATATTGTTTATTATTCTGTATACTGTTCTGTATTTTTCAAAATTTCTTTAAGGACATCACCACTTACAACAAGCATCCCTGTCCCTTTTCCTTTTATCAGGAACTTAGATTCTGGAACAGCTGAAATGTGTTCTAAAGCGGGGCAGAGAAGGTTATGGAGCACAACAGTGGCTAAATCAAAGGATCATAAAACTTTAATAAAAACGGTATTTATTGGAAAAAAAAGAGTTGAAATAGAGTGGAATCTTTTTATATACATTAAGATAAATGTTACAACCCATTACCACCCATAGACCATTTCATGTTGAGTTCTTTCAGTAAGTGGTGGTGCTATTTTGGTGAACATGATTTGACCTATTTATGTGGCCAAATCTGCATATTAGGTATTTATGGCAGGGATTATGACTTTTTAATTTTTTTATCCTCCGTGTTTAGCATAATACCTAGTATATAGCAACTCAATATACATTTATGAAGTAAATTGAATTACAACTGTTCCATTACTATTTTAGGTATCAGCAGCTACTGTTATTGCCAACTTTTAAAAAAATTCCAATTTGCTTAAAATGTATGGAATACATTCTCAAGTCCTCTAAGAATAATAGCCTCCATTTACTGAGTGCCTGCTGCTGTGGTTTGAGTAACTGTGTCCTTCCAAAATTCATCTGTTGAAATCCTAATCCCCAAGGTGATGGTATTAGAAATGGGGTGTTTTGGAGGTAATTAGATCATGAGGGTCAAGCTTCACGAATGGTGGTGTCCTGATAACAGGCTCAGAAGGTTAGCTAGTTCATTCTACCAGGGAAGGCCACATCTATGAACTAGAAAGCAGATCCTCACCGAACACCAAACCTGCTGGTGCCTTGATCTTGGACTTTCCAGCCTCCGGAACAGTGAGAAATAAACTTTTTATGAGCCACCTACTCTGCGGTATTTTGTTACAGATGAAAACAGAATAACACATCAACTATATGGCAGAACTGTACCTGGGGCTTCCTTTTCAACATCTATTTTAACCCTCAACTTAAGAAGTAGGCATTAGTGTTTATATTTTATAGATGATAAAAACTAGGGCCCAGAAAAATTAAAGACTCTGGCAAGACTGTACACATGGTACATAGTAAAAAAAAAAAAAACACCTGATGCCTAAAAGCCAGTGCTCTGTACGCCAGGCTGCATCTTGTGACAGAGTTTAAAGGGTCAACTGAGAAAAAGGTCAAAAAAACATTGTCTTCTTTCTGCCTCTGTCCGGTGCTTAAATCATTAAGAACTCAAAGTAAACAAGTGACACAGTTTACAAGGCACTAGAACTGAACATAATGTTTGTTACTCTAGGTGCAGTGGCTCTCAACTGGTGGTGGTGGGCGACATTGCCCCTCTGCCCCCAGGATAGATTTGACAATGTCTGGACACATTTTTGGTTGCATGCCTGGGAGGAAGGTGCTACTGGCATCTCATGGATGGAGGCCAGGGATGCTGCTAAGCATTCTACAGTCCCCAAAACAGCCCCACACTGAAGAGTTATGTCGGTAGTGCCAAGTGCTAGGATTACAGCCGTGAGCCACCCTGCCCAGCTGCTCCCTGGGATTTTCAAGCCAAGCCTTCTTTATTTGGGAGAGGAAGGAATGAGGCCAGTTACTTTTGTGCATCCTAGAAGGTAAAGGATGTGGTATCAGTAATTGAAGCTTTGGCCTGCCAGCCCACCTTACCAAATTTGTCAACCCAGGTTCATCTACAGCCTGTTGAGAGGTTTGGCAGCTGGAGGTGGACATGTGCACACCACGTTGAGCCTCCTGCTAAAAGCACTGGGGAAGGTGTGAACCCCAGGCTGAGTGACTGACTGGACAGCTGTTCCTCTGCACGAGGAGAGGAAGCCTCCTGACACGATGCACCTCCTGAAACCCACAACACGGCAGTAGGGAACTGTGGATGACATTATCAGTCCTCCCCGCCCACCGCCTACTCACTCCTCACTGGGTACGTCTTTCAGCCCTATCATTCAGGTTCAGGAAACAGAACAGCCAGGCACTGAGAGAAAAACCTAAAATGTTCACATATACCCTAAATTATCTTACAACCACTGTTCTTACTGCCTGGGAACTTTCTAAACCAATCCTACCCAGTTAACCTGTTTAGCTAAGCAAAACAGAGCCCAAACCCCTACTTTCCCCCTCTCCCTCGTGAAAAGGGAGCAGGGCCCAGCTGGGGGAAAAGGAGACCTAGCAGGTGAACGCTGAATTAGGTCTGCAAACTGTCCTGTGCAAATCACCCAGGAAGGTCACCTGCAGGAAGGCCCATTATGTCTAACTGGAGGCCCTCTTTTTCTCACAAGGAGAGTGCACGCCTTGTGGATAAACAGAGATGCCTTTTCTAGGCTGTGAGAGCCCCGCTTTGGCAGTGTTCATGGAGGATATGGGCTTTTATCAGGCAGGAACTCAGCAGCTCCCACGTTCCCATTTCAGTGAGCCAGGGAGAAGCACAAGGAAACCCACACCCAACTGCACAGAGAAGACTCTAGATTCCCGAAGCTCAAGTGCCCAACAAAACCCACTTTGTTCCTTTGAAGTCGGGGTGGTATTTCCAAGGTTGCCTTGTAAACAAGTGTCCCATATTAAGTTGATTCATCCCTTCATTTATCCTACAAATATTAATGAAACACCGCAGTGCCAGGCCCTGTGCTAAGATACTCGAGAGAGAACAGGCACGAAAAGGGACTCAGCACCTGCCCTCCCAGCTCTCAGAGTCTTGAGGCATGGTTCTCCGCCTGGGTGACTCTGTCCCTCAGGAAGCATTTGGCAATATCTGAAAACATTTTTTTGCTTTTCACTACAGGATGGGGGCCAGGGAGGGTGGTCCCATGGCACCTGGTGGGGGAGGCCAGGGAGGGTGGTCCCATGGCATCTGATGGAGGGAAGCCAGGGAGGGTGGTCCCATGGCACCTGGTGGGGGAGGTCAGGGGTGCTGCCGAGCATCCCACAAGGCATAGGGCAGCTGCCTGCAACAAAGAATTATCCAGCCCAGAATGTCAGTAGTGCCACAGTTGGGAAAGCCTGGTCTAGAGGGGAAGCAGACTTTAATCAAATCGTCTTATTACTTAATTGATATTTACTTTCATTTTCACGTATTTACTTTACAAATGCTCTGAAATTGAGGAGAGTGTGCAAGAAAGGAAGCATAGGCACACCTGGGCTGGGGTGAGAGGCAGTGGCCAGGGAAGCACTCCTGGGCAGGGCCACATGGGCCGACGTTGGGAAGGGCCACGTGGGCGGACATTGGAGAATGGGCTGGATCAACAAAGAGGGGAAGAGATAGGGGCAGGGAAGAGTGTTCCAGACAGAGGCTCTCAATGCAAAAAAAAAAAAGTCTTATGTTGGGAGGTACCACGGATTATTCTGGAAATATTTTTCTTTTCATACCATCATCACCTTATAGCCTTTACAAGACAAAGGCGACCCTGTGTCCATGACCCCAACAAACAGGCAGCTCATTAAGACATACTGCAGAACCTGACCAGACAGAAGCTGGAAGAACCATTCACACTCCAATGTCTACCTTGTTCCATGGCTCCCTTCCTCAATGCCAGGCACTGCACATGACAACAGGCATGAATCAAAACCCTAATTTTTCTTAGAGTTGACATCAAAAGCCTGAGTTTCATAAAAGGAAAAACTGATAAACAAAAAAACTGATCAGTTGGACCTCATCAGAATGAAAAGTGTTACTCTGTAAAAGACACTGCAAAGATGATGAAGTGACTAAGAGAAAATATTCTCCAATCATGTATCTGACAAGGGACTAGTATCTAGACTACAGAGAAAACTCTTAAACCCCAACTGTAAAAATAAATCAATTAGGAAATAAATAAAATACATGGACAGATATTCCATTAAAGAGGATGTACAGATGGTGAATATGTCCATGAAAGGACGTTCAACATCATTAGCCATTGGGGAAATGCAAATTAAAACCACAATGAGATGTCACTACATGTCCATATGAATGGCTAATACCAGTGACAACATCAATTGCTGATGAGGATGCAGATAAACTGGATCACTTTCACATTGCTGGTGGGAATATAAAATGGCACAGCCACTCTAGAAAATAATTTGGTAGGTCAGGTGCAGTGGCTCACACCTGTAATCCCAACACTTTGGGAGGCCCAGACAGGCAGATCACCTGAGCCTGAGGTCAGGAGTTCAAGATCAGTCTGGTCAACATGGTGAAACTCTGTCTCTACTAAAAATAAAAAATTAGCCAGGCATGGTGGCAGATGCCTGTAATACCAGCTACATAGGAGGCTGGGGTAGGAGAATTGCCTGAACCCAAGAGGTAGAGGTTGCAGTGAGCTGAGGTCGTGCCAATGAAGTCCAGCCTGGGTGACAAGAGCAAAGCTCCGTCTCAAAAAAAGAAAAAAAAGTTTGGTAGTTTTGGTAGTTTCTGTTTATTATTTATTTATTTATTTTAAATGTAAGTTTGGCTGTCTCTTACAAAACTAAACATCTGCTTAACTGTATAATCCAGCAACCCTGGACATTTATTAGAGAGAAATGAAAATCATTTCACATAAAAACCTGTATACTGGCTGAGGTCAGTGGCTCATGCCTATAATCCCAGCACTTTGGGAGGCTAAGGCAGGTGGGTCACAAGGTCAAGAGATGGAGACCACCTTGGCCAACATGGTGAAATCCTGTCTCTACTAAAAATACAAAAATTAGCTGGGCATGGTGGCACGTGCCTGTAATCCCAGCTACTCAGGAGGCTGAGGCAGAAGAATTGCTTGAACCTGGGAGGCAGAGGTTGCAGTGAGCTAAGATCGCGCCACTGCACTCCAGCCTGGTGACAGAGTGCAAATCCATCTCAAAAAATGATAATAAAAAAACAAACAAAAACCTGTATACCAATGTTCACAGCAACCTTATTTCTAATAGCCCTAAAGTGGCAACAGCCCAGATGTTCTTCAATCGGTGAATGGTTAAACAAACTGTGGTACATCCATGCCACAGACTGCCACTCAGAAATAAAGAGAAATAAACTACTGATACACAAAACAACTTGGCTGGATTTCAAAGAATGATGCTGAATGGAAAAGCCTATCTCAAAAAAAAATGCATACTGTGTAATACCATGTATATAACACTGCTGAAATGAAACAGGTGCAGACATAGAGAACAGATCAGTAGCTACCAGGAGTTAGAGAACAAGAGAGGGAAGGGGGTGGATGTGATGATAAGAGGGAGGCACAATGGGTCCTCATCGTGGAACTGTTCTGTATCGTGCCTCTAGTGGTGGCCATGCAAGTCCACACATGTGATAAAACTACACAGAAGTAAATACACACACCCCAATGAGTACATGTAAACCTGGTGAAATCTGAATAGGGTAGATGGGTTGTGTGATGTCAATTTCCTGGTTGTGGTGCCGTACTACAGTTAGGAAAGATAGTGCCTTTGCAAGAAACCAGGTAAAGGGTAGACAGGATCTCTCTGAATTACTATTTTTACAACTGCATGTGAATCTATATAACTATCTCAAAATTACAAGAAAAAAAAAATCTACTGTAAAATTTTAGTCAGCAAGCAAATGCCAGTGTACCTTTATGACAGATCTTATTTCTTACTTTTCCCCGTACTGCAAATGTACAATTATGCAAAAATGTAATATTTTGGGTTCTTTTAAAAACAATAGCTACAGTTTTAGCACGCTTGCATAATTGTACATTTTCATAATCATTTGACTTGTAACAGTATTAATTCTTATTCTATAAGAAATTAACAAGAAGGATTTAGGACACTATACATGGCCCCTGCAGGCTCCTGAGACAAACCACCCAAGTTCAGATGCCACCTCCACTACCAACTAACTGTATGATTTCTGACAAGTGCTTACCTTCACTGTGCCTCTGTTCCTCCATCTGGAAAATTGACATAAATAGTAGTTCCCACTTTAAGAGTTGTTACAGGATTTTAAAAAGTACTACGATACTTAGGACAGTTCTCGAGGCCCCAGTCAAAGCTAGCCTCTGCCATTACTCCATTTACCACCATCATTGTGAAGGGCTGGGGTCCTCTCTTCAGCCTTTGAAGGTCTACACTACAGTCCAGTTTAACATTTCCTCAAATGCAAAATGTTCAAATAGTATCATTTCTAAAAATCAAAAGGAATGTGTAAAGCCGCCTTGAAGACTTGTGTTCTTTTTTCAATTTCCTTTATTTCTTTGGTATTAGAGGGACTCTAGGGTCTCTAGTATGTGACTTCATCAGATTTTCATGCCTGAGAGGCCTTGCTCTCCCCAGGGCAGCAGCTCAGTTCTGTGACTCCATCAGTAGCCCTGGTGATGGGCTCAGGAAATGACTGATGGTCACTGGCGACTAAGGAAATGGGCGTCAGGCTCTGGTGATTTTCCTTGTGTTCTTTCCAAGGCTGCCAAGCTCATGAATAAGGAAGTGTTTTCCTACCAGCCTGAAACTGAAATAGGGTGGGATTATACTAACGTAGTTTTTAAAAAGTTTTGGTGTGTCAAAGCCAGACCAGCCCTGCCGCAGTGGTCAACAGATGCCATGAGAGAAGTCCAGAATTTAAGCCAACTCTCATCGTAGTTTTGTTTAGATGGATGAAATACCTCACATAGAAAATGCTTGAGCATTGCTCAAAGAGATCATCTAGAAATAAATCTAAGCACCATTGGAAAGCCTATTATAATGGCAACTGGAAGATGAGGCAATCCAGGAGAAAAATCTTCCATTTTTGCAAGCAGACTCTAAAACATAGTGTTTTTCTTTAAAAAAAAAAAAAAAGGAATAGAAAAATATATAGTAAGTCCCTTTATCAGTTTTCATAGAAATTCCAGAATAGGAGAAAAAAGTACTCCTTACCCCAACCCTGCTGTTCTCCCAGGCTCCATATCCTCCTAACTGATACCCATCAACCATCCATCCAAGAACCTAAGCCAAAGTCTGGGAACTGTCCTTCATCCTTTCCTTGATCCCACACAACCATCAGCAAGCCTCTGTCCCCAGCCCAAGCCACCAACATCTCCGGAGGAGGAACACTGGTCTCTTAAACCCAACTCTCTGCCTGCACTGTTCCGGTGACTCTGCTGACAGGGAAAGCTGATCATATCCTCCACACCAAAACCTAAGTCAATCCCTCTGATGACTTCCCTATGCTCCCGAAAGAAAATTCAGCCCCCTTTCTCCATAGCCTGTGAGTCAGCCTGCCTGGTCTGGATTTGGCTTCCTTTTCTGCAGGCAGCAGTCCCCGCTTAACTACAGGAAATACATTCTAAGACCCTCAGTGGATGCCTGAAACCATGCGTAATTTGGAAGCCTACATACACTGTTTTTTCCTGTCCATAAGTACCTATGATAAAGTTGAATTTATAAATTAGGCAAAGTAAGAGATGAACAACAATAGTATAATAAAAATATATTGTCATATGTTATACATATAGATAATATACTGTAATAAAAAGGGAATGTGGCCTCTCTCTAAAAACATCTTACTGTATTGCATGTACCAATTTTCAGACGGCAGGTAACTTAGGCCACCAATGAGGTGCGGGGGTTCTTCCTAGCCTCAGGCCTCCATGCCTATGTTCCCTCTAACTGGATCGCTGTCATCTTCCCTTCTTTTTGTGCCTGTGAGCCCAGTGGGAACTTTTTCTGTCCTGTTCACCATGGCACCCCAGCCTCCAGTGTGGCATATGGACACTGAAGTGCTCAATATATAATGGAGGCATTGATGAAAAAGCAAAGCTTTCAGTGATCTATTGACTGTCATCATGTATTAAGGTCAATTACAGTAGCCACTACCTTATAAGCAGGTGTGGTCTAAAGTATTTGGGGAAGTCTCCTTTTTTTTTTTTTTTTTTTTTTTTTTTTAAGAATGTACACTTATTTCTAGAGCAAAGTTACACAACCTTATCACTCTTGACATGTGGGTCTGGATAATTCTTCATTGTAGGGGGCTGTCCTGTGTGTCGTAGAATGTTTAGCAGTATTCTGGGCCTTTACTCAAGAGATGCTAATAGCACCCCACACACATGTGCCAACTAAATGTCTGGAGACATTAAGAAATGTCCCTGGGGGAGAGAGGAAGGATCACCCCCGGTTGGGAACCACTATTACAGAGAAAGGCTAGAAACTGGTGGTTAGCATTTTAATTCTGCCTTCAAATGCCTAGTTAACCCACACTTTGTCTGAATCACACAAGTAATGATTCATTTTAATATAGTGTCACTTAACCACCATTTACAACATCAAGGTTGAATTGTCTATCCTGAGAGACTCAGCTTAGCTTTCTGCATCAGTATTCTAGGTGACATCTGATGTGAAATGGTACAGAGAACAGAGGGAAGGTATAGGAGTCAGAAGAGAGTTGGGGGGATGGACAGGTATTTTCTTATCTGGTCTGACCATTCATTTGTGTTTGGCATATAAAAATAGAATAGAAACAAGGTAACACCTTAGCATTTCAGGTCCTTCTGGAAAGCACAATCCCATATATTTCCATGGTGAGGCAAAACCCAGGACTGAAATGTGAAAGACTGAGACTTAACACTGATCTAACTCCCCGTTTGCCCCTCTTCAACTAATATAATACGCTACTGAGCTTGGAACACCTCTTCAGGAATGTGAAATGATTTCCTAGTTTTACCTGCCACACTGCAACAATATTTTCAATTATTGGCTAAACTGTAAATGTCCCACGAGTCATTTAAATAAATCTCACATGTATGAAATAGTCAATTGTGTTCTCTGAGCAATTCCCAGCTGTAAAAATAGAGCCATACTGAACATATTTTTTTCTGCAGCTAATTGAAAATACTGCACATATAATGCATGATTTAAAGCACCCAGGAGGAATTTCAATTTGCATTCCCTATTTTAAATGTATAATCAAATGCTGTCTTAAAGTGCTCTACACATTTAATTCAATATTGCTTGCCTGAAGCCCCAACCACTCCTAAATTTTAGTACTATGAATGGATGTTTGAAGGTTTTTAATGTTCCCAGTGACTTTTTAAAACAATGGCTTTAACAGGGCTGCTTTTCCTGAGAAAACAAACACTCCTAGACATGACTGGTTAAAACCTCTATGGCCCAGAGAAAATTTCCAAAATAGCAGCAAGACGCCTGCCAGGAAAAAGAGACCATGGATAAGGACATCCTTCATTCAGGAGTCAAACCTGGGGTCTTGTAAGTGCTCATAGCTGTCACCTGGCATTAGAAATGCCCTTGATATTCTTGGCAGTTGATCAAGATGGTTTATCAAAGGGTGAGTGAAGGCAGCATCTGTGGGGGTGAAGAAAGAAAGGGCACCCAGGAGCTTGGGATCTGGAAAAAAGGGGTGCCACAAGATGCATGACCATCTTCCATTTCTAATAGAGCTTGAGAGGCTGCACAAACAGCTTGTATGCTCTCCTAGTTAACAAAACAGTGATTTAGTGCCTACATCAAGAGGGAATCACAAGAGTAGAAGCTTCAAAGATGAAGGGAAAACAGAGCCTGACCTTAAGAGCCTGCAGACTAACAGATGACAGAAGTCCTCAAGGACTAAGCAAAGAGGTAGAAAGTGACGTGTATTGTTAAGAGTTTCAGTCAAATGAGGAAGGTGGCTATTTGCCTTTACTTAACATGAAATAACACTATTAGTTTATGTGTGTCCCACCACAGGGTAAATTAGTAAGAGGAGGTGAAAACCAGAAGAGGAGCCATACCTCGCCCTACTGAGAAGGGTAAGAGAGTGACTTGCAGTGGTAGCAACCAACAAATCATAACAATGAATTAAAAGTATCCAAACTTAAAGTGAAGGCTGGGAGCAATGGCTCATACCTGTAATCCCAGCACTTTGGGAGGCCAAGGTGGGTGAATCACTTGAGGTCAGGAGTTCAAGACCAGTCTGGCCAACATGGCAAAAACTCATTTCTATTAAAAATACAAACATTAGCTGGGTGTGGCTGTGTACATCGGTAGTCCCAGCTACTCAGGAGGCTGAGGTGGGAGAATTGCTTGAACCTGGGAGGCGGAGGTTGCAGTAAGCCAAGATCACACCACCGCACTCTAGCCTGGGTGATAGAGTGAGACCCTGTCTCAAAAAGAAAAAAAAAAGAATTTAAAGTTAAATGACATAATGAACACCAGATATGTATTTACTGAACAAATGAGAGTACTTGTCATAACTTAGTGTTCTTCCTTAAATAACCCTTAACTTTTATTTCACAATTTAAGAAACAAATAGGAAATAATGAAAGAACTCAGAAATTATCTATTTCAATTACCTGTCACCAGGGGCCATTCTCTTACGTTATCTGACGTTACAGTTAGTCCTTTAGACACTCCTAATCTCTGGAAATGAAGGGACCTAGTATGTGAAACTTTGCTGAACCACTAAACCTCCTCTGCTGACTAACTAGGAAATTCCCTACAGGCTACATGGAACGAAAACAAATGGTTTTAATTCTAGGACGTGGGCCATCAACTTGCTTTCATACTTACCAATTGATATGGCTTGGCTGTGTTCCCACCCAAAGTCTCATCTTGAATTGTAATCTCCATAATCCCCAGGTGCCAAGGGCAGGACCTGGTGGGAGGTGACTGGATCACGGGGGTGGTTTCCCCCATGTTGTTCTCATGATAATCAGAGAATCTGACGAGATCTGATTGTTCTATAAGTGCTGGCACTTCCCCTGCTTGCACTCACTCCATCCTGTCACCTGTGAAGAAGGTGCCTGCTTCTCCTTTGCCTTCTTCCATGATTATAAGTTTCCTGAGGCCTCCCCAGCCATGTGGAACTGTCAGTCAATTAAACCTCTTTCCTTTATAAATTACCCAGTCTCAGGTATTTCCTTATAGCAACATGAGAACAGACTAATACACCAATCAAGCCTTCTACAACAAGGGGGCTTCCCATGAAGATTTTGTTAAGGTGGGGAGTGCTCACTGTCCAAAGGACCCTCTTGTTATTTATCCAAAGGACCTTCTTGTTGTGAGTCCCATAATTGTTCATCAGTCTCTCTGACCTTCAATGACCGTGGGTATCCTGACAAACTCCGAGTTTGTCTTCTCTGCTTCAATCTGGGGATCTCTCTCAGTGATGCTATCTAAGCAGTCAGTGTCTCTGACACCCTACAAATAAAATACAGTGGCATCTGGCGATCCAGCCTATGTTTATTCTTCTTCCTTTGGCAACAGACACTATTTACTTACTATCTTTCCCAAGGCAATAGAGGGATGGCAGGAAAGTGCTGAGCTTGTATTCTAGAACCTGAGGAGGAAGTAAGGGAGAGGAAGAGTTCAGTGTAGCTAAATCAGCTTCCTGATACAGTTAGTCTGCAGGTAGGTTCATTTAAGCAGTTCAGAAACTCTTAAAAAGGTTCAGAAGAAATAAAACAGAGAACATCTTTCCTACCCTCCCTCCAAATATATCAAAGGTGTCATATTAAAATACATGGATTCCAGTAGTAAACGTGGAATAAACATTTTCCATCTTTTATTAGGTGACTAAAGGGCTACTTTAAGTTTTGGCACCCGCAAAAGTGATCCTGTAACACTGGGTAGGCATTCTTTTCTTTTTCAGTTTTCCATTCTGGCTCCTGTAATCAAGGTGGGTTTCTCGCACCACGCCTCTCTACCCAGGCCTGTCGTAAGAAACCCATGCAGCTTTGGTCCATCCACATCTTTCAGTGCAATTTTTTGGCATGAATTACAAGCAAAACAGTTACCCAGAAAGAGTTTGGATTGGATACAAGAGGTGGGTGGTCCCTGGTTCCCACATTTTGACTTCTGGGGAAATATATGAGCCATTTTCCAAAATATATTAAGTAAATAAAAATGTATGTATCTACAGGCACAGGGTGTAGAAATACTTCTAAAGCAGAAAAAGGGAATGAGGAATGGGGAAGATATGAGAAGACGACTTCCACTTAAGAAAGGTTTCTGTGCTTTTATGTTCAATTCTTTGCTCCCTTTGCTTTCTTCTTTCAGTACAAAGAGTTTGCAAGGAAAATCTCAAAAAAATTGTTTTAAAAAGGTGATCACTGCCCCTCCTCTTCCGGCCAAGCAAGCACCAGTGAAATGGACAAAGTTTTTCAAAGTTCAGAAACCAACTGAAGTGATGGGAAACATGATTCCGAACCTGGCCCTGGTTGCCCAGCTACTGAGCTTCTTCCTGTAGCCTGACTCCATTTCCTTTGCTACTGTTGACACTAACGCCTTGTAAAGGGACTTAAGGGCCAGTGGACGTTAGCTATTTCACAGAAGAAACCTATGCCCATTTAACGTGGAACAGGCCTGTTGTCTGAGTCCTGGGTCTGCCTACAACGGGTAAGTCACATACCTGCTCTGTGACTCAGTTTTCTCAGCTACAAGGTCAGTGATAAGCCTCCTTTCCCACCCTGAACTTCAGAGAGCTGCTATGAGGATCACAGGAGATGCTATGCTGAAGAACAAGTCGATAACTCTTAGGCACCCCAGAACTTTTCTTAACAGGACCAGCCTGCTGCCTACTGCCCACTGCCCAACGTTCAAAGCTGGGACAGGAGAATAACGACTTTCAGAATTAAAAGTCAATGACAACGAAAGTTCTCCTTCTCAGCTTGACCCACCCTCTGGTATAAGAAACTGCACCAATGAATCTTTAGGGATGAAGGGGATTGAGCTTCTTTTTATCATGAAGTTGCATTTCATAGGGGAGAACATCTCCCCAATTACTCATAGCTAATCATGGAGACAATGATCCCCAACAATGGGGCTGGTGAGTAGCTGCACAGGAGATGGGGGAGGAAACTTTCATAAAGCCCCTACTATGTGCACAGCTCTGTGAACACGTCATCTCACAGACTCTTACATACAGAGATGCAGAGAGGTTGGGGAACCTGCCCACATTACATAGGGAAAAAGAGAGCACTGCCAAGGGCTTCTCCCAGGGACAGGGTCTCCTGCCTCACCCCTGCCCAACCCCCTGGATCTCTTTCCATTCCCTCAGTCAGAGCACAGGATTGGCACTCACCCTATTCTCCAGCTTTCACCTCTCCTTTTCGTCCCAGGCGCAAGAGTGTGTTTCCAGCGCATCTGACCACCTTCTTCCACATTGTAAGAGTGAGGCTCCCCTCCTTCAGCGTTAATTCTTTATTTTTTTTGATTAACTTCTAATTCACATGTGTGCTTGGATATAAAGCATCCCCCCAGATAGGACAACCCTCCTCTTTTCCCAATGAGAAAATCCCTACCCTCTACAAGTTTTGGTCAATCTGCCCGAATAAACTTTATGACTCAGACATGAAATGACACACACTATGAGTTAGAAATAGTACTTTTCATTTCATGTCCACCTTCCATGAAGCAATTTAGCTCAGTCTTCCCAGGAAGTGTCTACATGCTTGTCCTCAATTTTTGAATTGTCTAACCATTCTACTAAGCACAGCACCTCCTTACCTTCCAAGTTTCCTACAACACAGCACTTTTCAAAACTATATGCGACACTGCCACTGAAACACCTACTCTAGGCCAACAGAAGCCCTTCAGAGTGCATCAAGAAAGTTGCCCTCAGAGGTAAAAATATATTCATGATCTGCACAGCGTATTTGTGATGGTATTACTTCTAAAGTGACCATCAATGGTCTTAATACAATTTCAAAGGACAGAGGCAGCTAGCTCCTCAGCAAACCCATTTCCTCTTCAGCTACAGAACCATCTTGGGCTACCAGCCTCTCACACAATGAGGCAAGGCATAGAGCTGGGCTGCATTTCCTAGCCTCCAAGGTAGGTGGGCATGACCATAAGGCTGAACTATACTTAATAAAATAGGAATAGAAGTGACCCATTCCACTCCCAGGCCTGGCCTATCAAAATCTCCCATATGAAGTTCTCTGTGATCTTTCTGCTTCCATCTGCTCAATGCTGGCAAGCACAGTGACCTTAGCAACTGCCTGTTAACTAAAGTGGAACCACTTTAGACAGGAGGAGACTGGTCACCAAATCACCAGGTTTCACATAAACACGGCCAGTTTGGGCTTTATACAAGTGGAAAATAATGTTCCATCATGTTTGAGTCATGGTACATATTTGGGTTTATGTGTTACAGCAAGTAGCACTATCTTAACTATACAACATTCAGTATCTGGCAACTGTGAAGTTACAACCTCAGGAACAAGTACTAAATCTGTATTCGATTTCTTTGCCTCTCTTTTTAAAATTTAACCCCTTTTCATGAAGCAACCTCGATATGCACTCATAATACCTATTGATTGAGAGAATTTCAGGCTAATATGCCTTCCCCATCTGTTCTCAGCCAGTCACTCATGGATCTCATCTATCTAGCTTTTTTTGTGAACTCTAATGATTTTGCAAGGACCCTACTAGATAGCAACTCCCTTTTTGCAGAACAACTTTAAGGAAAATTTTCACTTCATGTTCAGGCACACAGTTTTCAAATTGGGAAACTTCTTTTTCATAGAGAAAATTCTGTATTTCAGTGCCTTTTCATGACGTACTCAGAAATTGCTCAGGTACCATTTTCAGCTTATGTGCCTGGTCCAGAAGGGATCAGGCCTTAACGCAGGCTCATGTATTCCTGTGTCTTGCTGTCATAGGTATTTAATGTTTCACACCTTTCCAAAGTTGTTCGTTAAAACTTCTGTCTTCCTTTTAAGGGAATTAATCTCTCCTCTGTGAAGGAGTTACCTGGTTTTCTTCCACCATAAAGAGTACATGAGAGACTAAACAGTCAACTCTTAGCGGATACAAATCAATAAATACCAATTCTACAAAGTTTCAGGCAAAAAGGATGTTGTGAAGAGTCCAGTAAAAGAAAAAATAAGGACTGTTGTGCCTGCAAGGGCTATCTAAACACTCGTGTTTATCGCTATGTGCCAACATTTCCCTCTGCAGAGAGATTTACCTCTGGCACATACTATCACAAGTAGTGACTGACACTTAAGTCACTTCTCTGCCTGATGGGCTTGGCATCAGCACTACTGAGCCCCCCTGCTGGCTGTCTGAAAGCTGGTTGTTACTCCCCTAATCTTGTATAAGAGGACATCTGTCACTTGCCCAGATTTCTCAGTGACAGAACCATCTTGGGCTACCAGCCTCTCATGTGGTGAGGCAATGTGAAGAAAGCACTTTCCTGGCCCATGGCTTGCACGGGCATCAGGGACTGCTTCAGTCTTTGGGGTCACAGACTGCTCTCCTGGTGTCCTGTCCTAACTGAGAGGGAGGGGAGGGGACTCCACGCAGCCTTCCCCAACAATTCAGTCCACACTGACCACTGCCAGCTTGACCTCCCAAACATGAAGTAGGTATTAACTCATTTTGGTAGCTGAGTATTGATCCAGTGCAGGACGTAGAGACAAGGTGGGCGTCATAGAAGTGGTTGGCTCTGGTGAAGGAGTATTTTATCACCATGGTACATGATGATAATAAAAAGAAATCAACTGAGGTAATTTCATTATTGCTTTCAAATCCTCTGCAGACAATGCACCCCGATTGGCTCTCCCTCCCCCCACACCATATGGCACTGTTCTAGGCTATCTCAAATTGTTATTAAGTATCATGGATGTGCCCTTTCTACCTAAATAGATAAACCCTTCAAAGATGAGTCTGTTTTGCAGAAACTTCTGTGCCCCTCTAAGCACCTATTACAGAGTAACTGCTCAAAAACTAGCTCTTCAGCTACATACCACCCAAATACAATAGTATGCCACCTTCAACTTCCTTCATGTCCTGTGTGGGGTGGCTATGTTAAGAGCAAGTCTTGTGGAATCTCTTTTACTCTCTGGAATGAATCTTCCTCGAAAACACGGGAGTGAATTCAGAGAAGACATGATACAGAAAAAGAGCACGAATCAGCCATGGGGCTCTAGGGATCGGGTCCTAAGGGCCACCAAGTTATGGGACTGCTAAGGGCTAATCAAGGGTGAGTGGCAGGTGATGGCAGTTCTGTCATCAAACCGTACCCAGACTTGGCATCTGGAGAGGTAACAGGTGACAGGAGTCAGAGACATGAATTCTCAACCTGCCACAGTCTTGACCTTGCCAAGTGACTTGAGTCTCTGTATTTCCTATTTCACTGCTTGTTAATTAGGCACAGTATGATCTTTCTCTACAAGGCGGGTAACATCCTCATCATCTCTATTCTCTAGTCATGGAAATAAAGCACAGAGAGGAAAGTATTTTGCCTAAGGCCATACACTACTAGGTGTGGAGCTGGGGTTTGAAACCAATTTTGTTTGACCTCTAAACTCATCCTTTGCCCAGTAATGCTCTCACCTTTAATCTGTAGGGCCTTGCATGATTGCTCAGCCTAATGGCTTAGCCTCATCAGTCATGACGGAAGACAGTGTTTCAGGATCCAAAGTCTATGCCATAGAGACACAGACCTGCAGTCTATATCCCATCAGTGGGAATTGGAGCAGGGTGTTCTACACACCTGAATCTCATTTTTCTCACATATAAACTAGGAATAGTTTCTACCTTACAAGGGTTGTTAGGATTCAACAGAGTTGTGTATAAAATATGCCTAATAGTACTTGACACACTGATTGTGCATAATTTTCCACTTCCTTCTCCCCTTTGAGATACTCTTTGGGATCCTCTGGGCCAGGTATGGTGGAAGGAACCCAAAAGAAAAAGATACCACACTTGGAGGTTCCTAACAGGGCAGATAAAACACACACAGAACCAGAACACAAGGAAGAGAGTAGTACCCAAGCATCATTTTGCCATTGCATATGTAAAAAAATGTACTTACCCCAGTCATAGAAATTTTAGGTGAAAAAGTAACATATGCATTGAAAAAACTATGTCTTCATACTTTCCACTATGCTAAATTAATTCAAATTAGTATGATCAGCACTTTGATATTCATGATTTGCCACCTTGCTGCACAAGAACAGGTTTATTATGAATACTGTGGCATCCTTAGCCAACTCTCCAAATTGTTATTTTAACTAACATGTCATTAAGAAATTAGTACAGGTCTGGCGTAAGATAATAGAAGTCTTTTAGTAAATAAATTTCAAAGAGAAAAATCCACATCTTTAGAAAGAAAACTCTCCCTTCCAATTAAGTCATCACACAGAATCTCCCTGGCATCCCCCAACCTAACTGGTAGAGCAACAATTCAGGTGTGGGCACATACTCAGACTGCTGTATGAAGTTCCAAGTGGATAACTGCCAGTAAAATCCTTAAAAATTCCTATCAGTGGTAGCAGAAAAGGCATTTCCTATCTGGGAATGCTTGCTAAGGTTAATCCAATATTCTTAGAACTCTTTTGAATATTGAGGGAATCAACTCATAATTAAATGAACATCACCATGTGCTTTAAGAATATTCACCACATGTTTAAAACAGTTATTTCTTGATATCTGGACATCATTGGACACAGTAGGATGACTTTTTCCACAGTCAGAAAAACAAGAATGAAAAGAGAAGCCTTTGGACGCTACCCTTGCAGAGACCTAAATATTAAACCAAATAGATTATTTTTCCTACTGCACAGACTTTTTTTTATTCTGAGACAGAACCTCCCTCTGTTACCCAAGCTGGAGTGTAGTGGCACAATTCCGCTTACTGCAACTTCTAACTCCCAGGTTCAAGTGATTCTCCTGCCTCCGCCTCCCAAGTAGCTGGGATTACAGGCATGTGCCACCATGGCCAGCTAATTTTTTGTATTTTCAGTACAGACAGGGTTTCAATATGTTCAGGCTGCTTTTGAACTCCTGTCCTCAAGTGATCTGCCCATCTCAGCCTCCCAAAGCGCTGGGATTACAGGCGTGAGCCAGCACGCCCGGCTCTGCATAGACATTTATTCGTTATTCACAACTAACCTAATGAAAAAAAGCGGCCAGCAAGGCAGGGCTACCTGCAATGTGTCCCTTGGAAGATCTCTTGGCAACACGGCTGTTTACATCTCACAAATGCAAGGGTGGAGTCAGAAGGGGTTATTTCATGCAACAGCCTTCCTTTGCTACATGGCCCATACACAAGAGCCTGAAGCCTGCAGGAAGGAGGATGGTCAGGTGATCACTAGGGAGTACTGCCCACTGAGAGTGCTGCAGGAAAGGGGTCTGGAAACAAAGCATGCAAACACACACAGCAAGTCACTCATTCATCAGGTCAAAGACGCAAGGAAAACACGAGTCTCGGAGAAGTGCTCACCTGTACTCGTGTGACAAATATTACCCAGCGGCACAACCATGGCCACCTTGCATCCCGAAAGTCAGTTCCATTCCTGCCACTGTGCTCAATGCCTGAGGTACACTCCTTGCTTCATCCTCACAGCACTTAAGGGGTGGTTACCTTAAGCCCAACTCACGGATGGGCTTGGAGATGTTTAGAGATTTGGCTTTGGCTCATGGCCTCCAATTTGTAGCCTCTAGATTCAAACCAAATCCACCACACTCTTAATGACTATACAGTGGAGGAAGAGTAGGAAACATCTATTTTAAAATGACAAATTTTGAAATAAAGGTAACTATAAACCTTAGAAAAAGAGCTAAATCCCAGAGTTCAATTAGGCCTCTTTGAGAAGTCATGGCACGCTTGTTCTGTGGTTCTCCTGAGTTTTATCCAGCTCAGCTTAAGTTATTCTCTTGGACTCTGTGTAACTCTCTCTACCTTCTCAATCCAAAGGTCAGCACTAATTTTAGATTTCAGTCCCAGAAAAATAACAAATGTCTAAGAAAGGAACTAGGGGGACAAAAAGGCATAAAATCATGATTCAAACATACCAAAGAGATACTGGGCTCTGTCTCGTGTTTTGGTTGTGATACCAGGGGTATCACGCAGCATGGTGAGGAGGTAGTCTTGAAAGGAGGAGTATGTTTTGACAAGGTAGAAATATTGATGGGATGTAAATCTTTGAAAATCCATAGTATCAGCTCACGGTTCATGCATCTGCAGACCCGGCTCCAGGCTCTGGCACTGTTACATACAGACTGTGTGACCCCCACACGCTGTGTGACCATGGACCCTTTATCTCTGCCACACCCTTCCTTCCCAACTACATGAGTGGGAATATTAGCATCTAGCCGAGAGACAGGCATGAGGCTCTAGGAGACCACACAGAGCCTCTGTCATGGGAGAAAACAGAAGGAAGTGTAGCTGGGAAACGCCAGGGAGCACGGTCCTCTCAACCCTCTTTCCTTCTAACCAGGGACTGACCATGTGATGCGGGCTTCGGCCAATCCTACGACCTCACTCCTCTGTCGTTGGTACACGGAAGGGATGTGACCATGTGACTTCTTCACATCAGCCAATCATAGAACCTCACTCCTCTACCCACAATCACATGCCCACAGCATTGGTACAAGGAGGGGCATGTGACTGAAACTGAGCCAGTCAGAATTCCTCTTAGGATTTTTTTTTTCCAGCTGGAACTGGCAGAAAAGACTCTCTTTCCTCTTTGTTAGGAGCTACCTGCAGTCATGGTCCCAGAGAGGACAACCACAATCAGGAGACAGAAGCAGAGATGAGAGGCCAGGAGGGAGAGAAGAAAGCCTTAAAGTCCTCAGTCTTTGGTTCCCGCCAACTTCAGGGCCAGAGTCACCTCTGTGAGGCTTGAGAGTCAGCAGTGTCAGCCAAAAGCTCTCCCCTTGTTTCAGAGTTGTTTTGATTTGGGTTTCTGCTCTTGTAAGCAAAAGATATTGCAGTAGTTAATAGTTCCTATAATCTGAACAGTGACCAAATCCTCAGTAAGAAGAACTTCTTGGGTGGATTTCTTATTTAAAAACTGAAGAAATAAATTTTAGTAAAGGAAGCAAACACTGCCTTTACTTATGTAGCACTTTCCTGAAAGAAAGAAACACCCATCTTCATTTCCAGTCACCTTATTCATTTCCGAGTGGGCTTTGTATTTGGCCCACATACCAATTCTTTCACATACCCACAACCACTTTCAAAATTTGGCCCATAAACACTTAGGATAAAAACAAGTGGGTATTTTTTCTATAGCTATATTTGCTGGCACTACATGGAGAGGAAAAGTTGGGGTAGGGGTAAGAGAAGGCACTGATGCTATTTTTGGTAGGCTAGAAAGAGAAATTCCCCATTACCAGAGTTCTCACTAGGGGCTGGGGAGGAGCCAGTTTATAAAAACAAAGTGCATTTACCAAGATTTGCAGCCACTGCAGGAAATCCTTTCTGATTTGATGAGATTTTTTTTCTTTTATATTAAAATCTCCTCCGTATTATCTTTCTTCAAAGAAGTAAATAAGAAAAATGGAAAGGCACAATGGATGTGAATTCCAATTCTCAAATGATCTTCTGAAGCAAAGGATAATGTCTGAGGTCAAACTGTAGCAAAAGCCTGGGTGTTCCTGATCTCATCTTGAACCAGGGTTCAAGATTACCCTAACCTTTGTAGGAATCCTAGGACGTTTGTCAAAACATACGAGTAGAATTACATATGGAGGACTGCTTGGACTTAGTGGCCATCCTCATGCACAGAAAGAATCTCAGAAGAAATGCTGCCTTCCCAGGGCTGGGCTTACATCCAGACCCAGAAATCTAACAGCAGAATAAAGACAAGACTCATTGACTGTGGAAACAGACTTGGCCTGTTGGATGGAAGGTGGAAATAAAATCTTACTAATTTTCAGTGTTCTTAAATTGGGAACCTGGAGACAAGAGCTAACCTAAAGCTATAACTTACTGCATTTGACTCCATTCTGTACCTAAGGGCATTTTTTTAAAAACTCAACGTTGGTTTTCAGATTAGGTATGCAATCTACTCATGAGGAAAGATGGTTTAAAAAGAGAAGATGAGCACATTTATGTGTGGAGAACAGGCTGACAAAGAAGATTCAAGTATATGGGAACTAATTTGTTTAAAATTTTTATAAATGCTCTAAGTGGGAATACAAACTAAACCTTCATGTTGGCCCATGATGCTCTTTCTGAGTACTAATGCTGAATAATTTTATAGGCTTAAAAAAGTGAGAGACAAGAACTTTAAGGTATATAAGCACAGGATAATGCATTTATGAAAAAGTTTTACCTAGACGACATTTATAAGAAAACCGCATCCACAGGAAAGTGAGCCAAGAATGTATGGGTTTTTCAAATAAGACACCTTTGGGATCATTTATTTCAACAGACCCATTATATAGACAAGGAAATTGAGTTCTAGATGGTCAACTACACACTCTATTGGTGGTGCAGTCCAGATCTTCTCCCAGCCTGCTCTTTCCACCAAATTTGATTGAAGATACCAGCTAAAAAGCTTCTATGGCCAAAAAAAAAAGTCACCAAGAGGTCATATATCACCATCACCAAGGTTAACAGAAATAAATCAAAATGCATCCTCCTACCTTGTAAAACCACAAAATGCACAGGGCAGCCCAACCAACAGACCTCAAGGAAGACAGAACCATGCCAAAGGAAGGTTCAGATGAGGATAACTGAAGTGAATACAGGCACAGAAACACTTCTGTATTAGACTTTCGCTTTTCTCTAAGTAATGTTTTATCTCGAAAGACATGGTTAATCAAAAATTTAAAATGTCTGAGGATATATATTAAATTTGCAAGTACCAAAATAAGGAGCGGAGGTCTGGCAGGGAGAGCTCCCCTTTGAGTCTGAAATACAAACGTTCTTCCATAAAGCATGTAGTAAACTTACAAAAAATATGAATATGGTTTAGTTCAGACATTTGTTAATTGCCTTTGGACCACACACTGCTGCTTTTGCAAATAAAATTAAAACACAGGCATGCCTTTCTGGAGCTTAGAGTCTACTGGGTAGAGCATGTTGCTATAACACAAAAACTGCCATCGTAGAGGTAGGCACGGGGTGGGTGGCATGTGTGTGTACATTGCACATGTGCCACAGAGGGCTGTGGTAGTGACTGCCAGCAAGGCCTTTTTGAATCTGAGCCTTGAAAAAGGAGAAATCAGTCAGACAATGAACACAAGAGAGAAAGGGAATTCCAGGCAGAGGTACAGAAGCAGCAGAGGCAGAAAAGCACCAGGCAGTACCAGTGGAGTTGACCGAAGTTCAGTTTTGCAAGAAAAGAACATTTCAGGCAGGGGACAAGGCAGGGAGATGGGAAGGGAGTAAAGAAAGCTTCAACTCTGTTGGGTCATTACAAATGGCTGGCAGCCTGGTGAGCCCATGGAGCACCATGGAAAGATCCCTGGCTGAGTGCTGACGGGGACTGAGTTCTGGGCCAGGACTCTGTCCTAAGGCAGCTGAATGACCTTGGGAACACAATGTATGACTCTGGGCACCACATGTAAAACAAGGTTCCCCATATTCCAAGGGCAGGGGGCTCCTGGGATGGCCTGTGCCTCCATATTTCCAGACTCCCCACTGCTGTTTGGGATGTAGAGTCGACCTTGCCTTATCTCCATCCAGGGGGTGCTGCAAGGAAGTGGGCAATAGTCAGGTCTGTAGAAATGGTTTGTAAACAGTAGGGGCTGCTAGCAACACTAGAACTTTGTATTAACCACCTAACAGAAGTTCAAAAGCATCTTCAGAAACTGAGGCACAACACTGTATAGAGATGGTGGAGAGCTCATCTATCAGTCTGAGATACTCAACTTGTGATATGACATGGCCACTCCTTCAGAGTCAGGGGTTTAACACCAGATCCAGAGGGGGCCCTTGAATTTTATCAGGAGAGACCCAAGCAGACCTGAATTTGGGGGAGCTGGAGGTAAGTCACACCAGCAATAATGTGGAAGAGAGTTAGAAGGATGCAACACGAGGTACATGACACTGTGCAGTAAGCCACTAGGCATTCCCAGGTGTCGATGGTTGTCTTAGCCTAGGGTCTCTAGCTCTGAAGCCCATGGGAGCCAGAACGTTACTATAAGTGAGGGCTACAGGTCTGGGGGAACCAGAAAGCCACCGACCTCCAGCGTACATAGACACTGGAAACCCAGTGGCAGCTGAGTGTTGCCACCTAGAAATGTAAGACTACTATTCCAGGTACTCTTTTTTTTTTGAGACAAAGTTTCGCTTTGTCACCCAAGCTGGATTACAGTGTCATGATCTCGGCTCACTGCAACCTCCACCTCCCAGGTCCAAGTGATTCTCCTGCCTCAGCCTCCCGAGTAGCTGGGATTACAGGTGCCTGCAACCACTCCTGGCTAATTTTTGTATTTTTAGTAGAGATGTGGTTTTACTATGTGGCCAGGTTGGTCTTGCACTTCTGACCTCAAGTGATCTGCCTGCCTCAGCCTCCCACAGTGCTGAGATTACAGGTGTGAGCCACTGTGCCCAGTGCATTCCAGGTCTTCTAGCTTTTAAGACAAACTATATATCCAAGTGGCATCTCCAGATTTCTAAATATTAACTCAAGTTTTATATACTTTGTTCAGGCCAATAACATCTCTGCCTACTGGTAGAAGTGGCACACTGGCCACCATGTTGCCACTTTGGGACTCTAAAGCAAGGCAAGGCCAGTGTGACTAGAGTGGACCTGTATGGAATTTCACAGCATGGAGAAGCAAAAGGATCTGGTGACTGGATGCAGGCAGCACGGGAGCCCCACATCACTGTGAGGTTCCTACCCAAACACCTCCATGAATGGTGGAGCCACTGCCAAAAAAACAGGGACAAATCTTGGCTAACAATGAAGCGGATATGGGGTGGGTGGTGAAAACTAAAATCAATTTTGGATTCACTGTGGGGTGTTTTCTGGCCTAAACGACATGGATAGGTGCACCAGACTACAGGTAACCAATTGGAAAACAGGAGTATGCTCAACCTAACTTACATACCAAGCTGGACTCACTTCTTAGTGGTGAGAACTGAAGCTGTGGGAACGTGGTTCATTCAAATATCCTACAAAGAGTAGAAGAGGGATGAGAGCAAACCCTAAGTAACACCAAGAGGTAGCAGAGATTCCAAGAAGAAGGCAGTCACCAGATCCTGTTGCTTCTCCGTGCTGTGAAATTCCATACAGGTCCGCTCTAGTCACACTGGCCTTGCCTTGCTTTAGAGTCCCAAAGTGGCAACATGGTGGCCAGTGTACCACTTCTACCAGTAGGCAGAGATGTTACTGGCCTGAACAAAGTACATAAAACTTGAGTTAATATTTAGAAATCTGGAGATGCCACTTGGATACATAGCTTGTCTTAAAAGCTAGAAGACCTGGTATTGAGTGAAATAGGCATAGGAGTTCATATCAAGGTACATCCATGTAGGATGCAGGAATGGTTAAAGGGATCATGGAGGACATTTCAATACATGTTTCTCTTCTTTCAAGGTCTTTCAAGTCTTAGGTCTATTTCACTTTGCAGAGTTCCTGCTCAGGAAATGGGAGATCTAATGATCCACTGATAAAGCAAGCAACCACCCTCCTTTTAAAGTTGACAATAGGTCCAAGACTTACTGGCTGGTCTCCAGTGATCCGGTAAATCATTCAAGGGTTACTTTCCAATGCTGATAGGATTGTTCTATCTATCTATAGAAGGCCAAGAGCATGCCACCAGAAGGTGGTAACCAGGGATAAAAAAAGAAAGAAAATATCAGAAAGGAATGGAAGAACCTCATCGAATACCATGGAGAAGCCTAATGAGTATCCATAAGATTGCTTGTTCAGGAAATCACGGGCCTTGAACTTTGGGTGGGGGGGCTCTGGCCCGCGGAACAGGAAGGGGAGACCAGTTTAAGAAGCCTGGGGAGACATGATGGTCATTACAGGTGAGCTGGCGATGCAGGGACAAGGGAGGCTAGGGCATTCTGAAAATACTACTAAAAAGAAAAAGTTCATAGGGAGAGACTAAAGATAAAAGTAAAAAAGGGAGTGAAATTCGCAAGGAGAGCACAGCATTGGGAGTTGGGATTCAGGACACAGCTGGAGACATTAGTCACTGCCCCAAGGAGGCCGTCTCTCTCAATTTCTCTAAGTTCTCAGTCTAACTTGATTTTTCTTTATAATTCTACCCTATTCATTTATCATACATTTTACAATATATTGTGTTTTTGCTTTTAGTTGGGTTTTCTCCCACAGGATGACAGTTTCAAGAGAGCAAGGATTTGCTCTATTTACCATCTATGAGTACCCAGGAAAGTACTGAGACAAAGTAGATGCTTAAGATTTATTGGATGACTGAGTAAACACAGAAGAGTCTGTACAGGGAAGATCGAGGAGGATACCAGGAGACCCTTATGACCTCTATTTTCTTGGTAGAATGGGCCACAAAGTCACCTGTCCAACCCGCAGGAGGAAAGGGACTGGAGATCTCTTGCGTTGAAAATTACAGTGGGAGTCCGGTTTGCAAACCAGAAGGAAGGAGTTTGCGGGACAGAGACACTAAGAGTTCTCAGAAGCTGAGCATCTCAGAGAGGGCAAGACTTGGAGGTACTTAGAGGACTTAGTAGGTGGAGTACATGGAGGACACTGGATTTGAGACGGTCAAGGAAGTGGGCATCTAGAGCATCCGCTGCTTGCTCACTTTAGGACCAGAGAAGGAGAAATAGCACATGGGCCAAAGTCCCCATGCGGTGGGAAAAGAACTGGCTGGAAGAGGACAGCAAGGCGGAGATGTAGGCAGGGACGTGGCCAGGTCACCACCTCATTTCCAACTCTACCACCTCAGTCTCTGGCTAGTATTTAATCATCCTTGTGTGGAAGTGAAAATTAATTTCTTTTGGAGACAGTAATTTTAAAATTAAACTAATATGAAGTTTATGGGGGGCAGAAATTTTCTGCATAGATTCACTTCTGCTTTTAGAATAACACGATGACATTTCATGACCTTCGGTAACTGCCCTGCACGGCACAGTATTTTCAAACTTTATTTTAACAAAGAATCAAAACTTGGGCGTTAAAAGAAACCTTAGATTACTTAGGTTAGTACTTTCATTTGCATAGTCAAAATTTTTTCTATAGAGATACTGCAAATAGCAAATAACTACTGATTTAGACCTTCGGACAGTGCTGAAAGTGTCTTCAATTTTTGAAGTGTGGTTCAGGATATACAAATTAGCAATGTTGACGTTTCTTCTAGTTATCTGTGCTCAAGTTTTGATATAAAATCTTCAAAGTACACAATTATCACTCAAATTGTTTCAGAACAGTTCAGACAAGTACAGGGCTTCTTGGCTTGAAAGAGGAAGTCACACCTTCGAGCACCTTTTTATGTTGATGCTAAATATAAGAACGTCCCCTGCAAAGTACTCAAAGCAAGACAGCAGCATTCGAGATTTCTCCAGACACACACACACAAAGACTGTGTTTCGTTTATTAAAACCCTAAAACCTTCAATCGCATCTTCCATAATACCTGAAGGTGGAGTGCTGTCTTATGTAATAGAAGCCTTTCTTCCCCGCTCAGTTTGTGGGCACATTAAACGCCTAATTCCGCCCAGAATTTCTGAGTACCGTACTTTCACTTTACCTGCAGTCACTCAACCATCTCGCAACTCCCGTCTCTACAGATGATGCAAACAGCAAAGACCTGCTCGCTACGGTTAAATCGGCTGCCAGAGGCCAAGTTAAAGGCTTTCCCCACACCGCGTCACCTGCTCTTGCACAGGCAGAGGTAACAAGTAAGAGTGCGCCTGTCTCTCCCCATCCGGCGGCACACAGCCCAAGTCCGGGGTAGGGGACGCCGGCGAGCAGCTGGAAACCTCAGGTTCAGGGTCAGGGCCGGCTCGGAGAGGCGGGCAGGAGCCACTCCGGCCCCGGGGCTCCCCGCTGCGGGCACCTCCGGACGCCACCCCGGGGCGGCCCCACCTTGCTCTGCCCGGGTCTCGCCTGGGGCTTCCCGCGGGCGGGACCGGGATGCCCGGCGCGCACCCAGCCCGGCCAAGGCGGCCCGCGGGAGGCTGAGAAAGTTCCCTCCGCCCGGACGTCGGCGCCCCGGGTCCCGCCCGCCCCGCAGCTTCCCCGCCAGGCGCAAGGTCGCGGCGCGGGGCCGGCGGCGCGCGGAGCCCCGGGCAGTGTCCCCCGCCGAGGGCAGCGCCGGCCGCGCAGCGCGTACTCACCGCGCTCGCTCGATCCCTAGGGGGCGGCCGCGGAGGGCGGCGCGGCCGGAGCCGGAGCGGGAGCCTGGTCTCGGCGGCGCGGGGAGTCGGAGGACGGAGCGGGGTGGCGGCGGCGGGGAGGGTCACGGCAGGAAAGAGGCGGCGGTGGCGCCTGCAGACGCCGCGCAGCCCAGGCAGCCCCACAGCGCGTGCTGGCTGCCGCCGCGGCGGGGGCTTTATCGGCGGCGCCGCGCGGGCCCCCGCCCCTTCCTGCCGCCCCCGCCCCCGGCCCTCCTCGCCCCGCCTTCCCACCGCCGCCTTTGTGTGGCCGCGGGCCCCAGGGTCCCCGCGCCCGGCCTGTGGGACGCCCCTTCTCCGCCGGCGACCTCTCGGTTGCTGCCCCCTCCAGGGGTCCCCGTCGTGGGGCTGCGCCCTGAACGCGCCGGGGAGACGCGCCGACCCGGAGGTGCGGCGCCAGCCTGGGCCCAGCCGCACGTGGGTCTCCCGGATGGGGGTGTGTGAGGCGGCGGGAGGGATACCAGGGCTCCCACCGCGTCCCGGAGACGCAGGGCAGGTTGTCTTGGCTGTCCCCTGGAAGAGGCAGAGGGCGCCCTGAGACAGCGCTTACCCCTCCGGGTGGTGGGAGAACGCTGCCAGGACGCGGGCGGGAAGGGGCAGATCACCCCTCGAGGCGTTTCGCAGGGTGTCCTAGAGCTGACTTCTCCCCTGCCTAGGGGACAGAGGAGCGGCGGTAGGTCGCCTTAGGCAAATACAGAGGAGGGGACCCAGAAGACTGGATTCCTGGCTATGGTGACAGCACGAGGTGCCCGCAGCGTCCTGGGAACCCAGCCCTTCTGCGCCTGTAACCACAGCTGCTGGGACCCGGTGCGCGACAGACAGGCGCAGACCTCAGGGGCCTGCAACAAATGACCGTCCCGCTCCAGCCTCTGTTACCTAGATCTCCCCTAGTTGGTCCTCCTTTGTGTCTAGTTAGGTTTATGGGGACCCAAGGACCCAACTTTAATGACATGATTTATGTTGCCATTAGTGTAGAATCATCACTAGCAGGCAGACGGCCCCAAAAGCGAGGAAGAAATGTAAATCTCCCTGTATACAGCCCTGAATTAAGGATACAGCTACAGATGAGAGCCACTTGGAAGATCAGCCTGCAGTCACCCCTTGGCATGTAGGTGACCATGCTAGGGCATGCACGTGTGTTGGGGGAGGGGTTGCTCTTAAAAGTGTAAAATCTGGCTCAGCCTAACAGTGTTTTCGGTCCCTCACAGAGGGAAACAGGCTATAGGAGGCTTGGTCCTAAAATAAGGAGCAAACAGTCTATAAAATGAGCATCTGTTTATTTTATAGTCATACCAAATATTTATATTCAGTTAGAGGGTAGGGTATACATCCTTTCTTGTTCTCTGTGCCTGAAATGCTTTTTGTCCCAGGACCTTATATGTTCATATGCATCCTTACACTTTAGGTTACAACTCAAATGTCCTCTCCTCTAGGAAGCCATCCCTAACCACTTGAGTGAAATAAAGTTGCTTCATCCTTTGTAATCTGTGACTTTCTTCCTCGCCGTCATCATGAATTTATTTATTTATTTTTACCTTGTTTCTTGCTAGTTTTCTTCTACTCTCCCTCGTTGGAATATACTACCAGAGACCAGGGAAGAGAAACCAATTTCAATATCGTTTCCAGCTTACTCTATCCCTAGTGCCTAGAGTCATACTACATATATAGCAGTTACTCAATAAATATTTGTTGAGAGTGGATGAACTACTAGCCAAGTGACTTTTAGACATGCTAAGAACTGTTCCAGTGACAGTACTGTGCTTGATCCAGTCAGAGACGGTGGGCTGGAGCTGGGAAAATTTCAAAGAAGGGGCAAAGCCCAAAGGTATGAATGAGCTCACTCAGTGTGTTTGAAAAGCTGGGAGTATCCTCTTCCAGATGGAAGGGAGTCATTCAAGAAACTACTAGAGAAGTAACTGGGAAATGTGGGCAAAGCCAGATATTATGAAAGTGTGACAGAATCCCTGTATCCCCTTCTTTCTCAATCACATTTCTAAATTGAAATTGGTAATAGAGATAATTATAGGTTCACATGCAGTTGTGAGAAATGATCAGAGAGGTCTCTTTTATACTTTGCCAAGTCTTCCTCAATGGTAGCACTTTGCAAAACCATTGTATAATATCACAATCGGGGTATTAACATTGATACGTTGATTCCTATCTCACACACTTTGGTTAATTATGTGTAACTCTGAATTTTTAGTAAAGTTACTCAAAGTTAAACCAGTGAGAGAAATACACAAAATACTGTTTAAAAGGATTTCAGTCTCTTGTTTTGATGGAGCCAATGTTTCTCAGGAAAAAAAAATTTATTTTCCCAATTGGAGTATAAATAGGGTACAGATTCTTCATCGATAAAAGACATTGGAAGTCCTTAGGGCTTACCTCTTTGGGTTACCTTTTAATGACTGACATTCACGTCCCTATTCTCTCCTGTACTGTGGAAGGAACATTTTGAGCAATACTGTACATGACTTGTCAATTCTGAAATCAGACAGGATACAGTGCTAACTAATATGCTAAACTAAGCCTAGCCACTAATGTTCCTTTCTCTCTGGCTAGACATGCGATGAGGCTGATGATGAGGTCTCCCAAAGGAAAGTGATTCAAGACAAAGACCCATTCTGCCAGTGGGATATGCTGAGAATTCCAACTATACTTGTTACTGAGTATGCCTGGCTAGTGTGGGCCACCCTTCCTGATGCCAGCAAGAGGAGACAGAAGTAACAAACCAGGCTACACTTTCCATGACACTCAAATGACCAGGCTCTTTGACACCCACCATGAGGAGCTGCTCCAAAGGTATGTTCCTAACTCAGTTGGTGCCCACAGCAGCAGGTTCCTCCTCCAGTATTCTCTGGTATTTGACCCTTTTTGAGATGCATTTCTCATAGATGTGTACTTCCAATCGACATTTCCTTCCTACCTCAACCTCGGTTTTGTTTGAGAAATCCAAATCATTTAACACTTCTACCTGGCTGTTTTTTTTTGCAACCTCACATTCACAGCAGAATTTCCTTATGTTCTGCAATGGTGTGGCTTGCCTTAATCCGCAAATAGAGCTTCAAATTGTTTATTCCTTTGACCTGGAGTTTAGCCAGCTTCAGCCAGGCTCTGAGTTTGGCTTTGTGTCATAAGCCACAGTTGGGAGAAATGCAAGAAATGGCCAAACAGAATAAAACAAATGATCTATTTAGTCTTGTTTCCTCTCTTGGAAGAAGTCCAGTGTTGAGTGCCTTGGAATAAATGAAAAAAAAAAAAACCCCCACCCCATCTCCACTGCTCTCCCATGCACCCAAACAGTATGACCTTGTGTTTAAGTAAAAGCTGTCCTTAGCTCCCAGTGAGATGATGGTGTTTTGTCTGGAAGCCTGACGGATGTTATGATAATAAGATAATGGATACTCACTTCTCTCCTATCTAACCCCTATTTAAAAGCCATTACACCACAACAGTGCTTGTTACACAATATTCTAGTTGCAAATGTTGTTATGGAAGATTGTTTCAACCAGGGGAACAAAGACTGGTAATAACAGTTCACTTATACAATTAGTTTCTGAAACTGTTGCATTGCTTTGGGATTTTTAACTTAGAAAAGACATTTTTCTTTTTATTTCCCTTTAAAGTTGGCTTTCAAATAAATTCAATTTCCTCTTTCTGTAACTTCTGAAACAGATTAAACCAGATCATCAATTTGCACTTTGCTATTGTCATCACTAGTTTTCACCAAGAGCTTCAGAGAAAAGACATTACTAAGTGCTGGGCTGGGTATTATTTTCTATAGGTGATCAAATAGGATGGAACAGGCAGATTTTGAGAATCATTGTAATACTGACCTCTTCGAACAACAACCCAGCTCCTCTCCTTCCTTATACCACCAAACAGTAGATGCTGCCTTCCTATTTCCATGGGTCTCTTCAGTCTATCTTCTTACCCTGTCATCAGGCTCCCCTCCCCTTATCCCTCACTTCCTCAGGCCCTCCTTCTCTCTCAAATATTACCAATAGCTTCCAATGGCAACCCTGGTAGTTTTTTTAACATTCTTTATCACCTTTGAGTCCTTGGCAAGATTTCACCCTCCTGTGTATACCCAGATTTTGGAAACTCCTCTGCCTATTTTCTCCTTTCCAATTCTTTAGCTTGCCTTTATCCTTTTTCATCAAATCTTCCAACAAGTGGGCACCTTGCAGTCGACTGTCCTCAGCTACCTCGTCTTTTCTCCACACTTTCTCCCAATGAAATGAACATTGATTTATTTGTGGCCACCAACACCTGTTTCCCTCCCTACCTTTTGATAGCAGAAACACCTCTGCTATTTTATACACCATTTTGTTGGGAAGGAAATTAAGATATCCTTACTTTCACTAGCCAAGGGATGGGCGTATGACCAAGCTTACTGGATTCCCTCCCAGTTCTTTGAATCTGGAAAAGAATGACAAAGTAGTTGCAGCTGACTCATCTCAGCTTGATGAATGATGAATTTGTGAGTTCTTCCTATCTGGACCTCAGAGCTGCCCTAGACCCTGTCCCATCTGAGCAGAGGTCCACAGTGAACTGTTTCTGTGAGACTTTTCTGTTTGTTAGCCAGATTCGGTTTCTGTTGCTAGCAACCTAGGATGCCTAACTGACATACCTTAAATGTATGTATCTTTGCTTAGTTCTGGATGAATTCTAAGCCTGTATCTACAGATGGCCTTGGCCACCGTCCCAAGGTACCACTCATCTATCTCCAAGTGCCTGGCAGACACCTCCACTTAATATCCTACCATCACCTCCCACCTAACAAGTCAAATCCACTTATTATTTCATCAACAAACCAGTTCTTCCTCCTGTGTTCCGTGTGTTTTGCAGACATGACTTCCACCTCAGTCACCAAAGCACAAAGATGGGAATAAATTCTGACTTCTTTTTGAGACAGAGTCTCACTCTTGTCACCCAGGCTGCAGTGCAGTAGTGAAATCTTGGCTCTCTGCAACCTCTGCCTCTGGGTTCAAGCGATTCTCCTGCCTTAGCCTCTCAAATAGCTGGGATTACAGGCACACGCCACCACACCTGGCTAATTTTTGTATTTTTAGTAGACAGAGGGTTTCACCATGTTGACCAGACTGTTCTCAAACTCCTGGCCTCAGGCAATCTGCCCACCTCGGCCTCTGAAAGTGTTAGATGTGAGCCACGGCGCCTGGCCCCTTTTCTTTCCTTTATTCATCCTATATCCAGCCATTCCTTGGGTGCTATTAGTTTTTTTCCCCCAAGTCCCTCTGAGTGACCCCTTTTTCATTTTTTCAAATCATTTCAAAGTCTTACCAGTTCAATAGCATCCTAACTATTCTCAATTTCCAGATTCTATCTGTAACTGCCAGCTTAGTCTTTCTAAAGTGCAGTTTCAGTCATGCCACTCCCCAGCTTAAAATAATTCCACCGTTTATCACTAAGGTTCCGATTCCTTGGTTTAGTCAGTCTTCTTACAGGTTATGAGCACAGGCTCTGAAGTTAGACTGCCTGTGTTCAAATCCCAGTCTCACCCTATGTAATTGTTTTCAAGTAATTTAACCTGTGAGCCTCAGTGTCCACTTTGTAAAATGGGGGATAATAACAGAATAATCCACTCATAGGTCTATATGAGCATTGTGTAGTTAATTTATGAAAAAACTAAGTATTTAACACATAGTAAGTGCTTAAAAATTTACTGCAATGAAAGCTCTCTACAATTTAACCCAACCCACGTTTCTTGCATTATCTTCTCATTTTCTCTGTGTTCTTAAAGGCTTTCCCAAGTATTGCTTGCCTACATCAAGATTGCATTTTTCTGTTATCATGCCATTGTTTAAGCCATTCTCTCTGACCTGAATACCCCTTCCTTCCTCCACCTATATCCGTTATCTATTGTTGCATTACAAACTATCCCAATTTTTTTTTCAGACAGAGTTTCACTCTTGTTGCCCAAGCTGGAGTGCAATGGCACGATCTCAGCTCACTGCAAGCTCTGCCTCCCAGGTTCAAGCAATTCTCCTGCCTCAGCCTCTCAAGTAGCTGGGATTACAGGTGCCCGCCACCACGCCAGGCTAATTTGTATTTTTAGCATAGACGGGATTTCACCACGTTAGCCAGGCTGGTCTCAAACTCCTGACTTCAGGTAATCTACCCATCTCGGCCTCCCAAAGTGCTGGGATTACAGGCATGAGCCAGCACACCCAGCCCTAACTATACCAAATTTTAATGGCTTAAAATAACAATCACTCAATTTGTTTGTGATTGTATGGGTTGGCTGGGCATAGTTCAGCTGGGATGGTTCATTTCAGCTTCACCTGCTATTGTCTGACCTGACTTGTGCAGCTGCAGGACTCGAGATGGCCTCACTCATGCATACGAATCCTCAGAGAGAAGGACCGGAACCCTCAGTCTTCTGTCTCTAGCTTTTCATCTTCATGGGCCTTTTTCACATTGTTGTATTTCAAGCTCTAAGCCTCTCCTACATGGTTTTTTCAGCAGTAGCCAGGCTTTATAGGATGGCTCAGGACTTCAGGGTGGGGAAAACAAGCCTCAAGTTCTATTCAGAACTAGCCTGGGAATTGGCACAATATCACTTCTGCTGTCACAATTCAGAACATGTCACAGGGCTTTCTCAGATTCAAGAAGTAGCCTCTACCTCTTGATGAGAGCTGTATTAGACAGCTCAGGCTGTCATAACTAGATACTACAAACTGGGTAACTTAAACAATAGATGTTTATTTTCTCACAGTTTTGTAAGTGGGAGATCAAGGTGCCAGCAGAGTTGGTTTCTGGTGAGGCCTCTCTTCCTGGTTTGCAGATGGCCACCTTCTCACTGTGGCCTCACTTTTTTTTTTTTTTTTCATATATATAAAGACAGAGAGAGATCTGTGCTGTCTTGCTTTCTTTCTTTTCTTTTCTTTTTTTTTTGAGACAGAATCTCACTGTCACCCAGGCTGGAGTGCAGTGGTGCGATTTTGGCTCACTGCAACCTCCACCTCCTGGGCTCAAGTGATTCTCCTGCATCAGCCTCCTGAGTAGCTGGGATTACAGGTACATGCCACCACACCCGGCTAATTTTTTATTTTTAGTAGAGACAGGGTTTCACCACATTGGTCAGGCTGGTCTTGAACTCCTGACCTCAGGCGATCTGCCTGCCTTGGCCTCCCAAAGTGCTGAAATTACAGGCACGAACCACTGTGCTTGGCCTCTGCTGTCTCTTTCCCTTCTTACAAGGACTCCAGTCTTATTGGATTAGGGCGCCACCCTTATGACCTCATTTAAGCTTAATTACTTCCTTAAAGATCCTATCTTCAAATACAGTCACATTAGGGGGTTGGGATGTCAACATATGAATTTGGGGGAGACATAACTTAGTCCATAAAAAGAGAAGAGACAAAATCACATTTCAAAAAGGCATGCGGGAGGGGAGGGATTACTTTGGCCTTTTTTGGACATAATCTGCCATCCTTCTTGACTACTGAAATCATTTTCATCCTTGACAATTTTCCCCTCTCAGCCTAGCCAATTTCTCCTTACTCCATTCTCTTGTGGCTCTGAGTGTGAGCTCCGTATTTCACACGACCACATCCTGCCTTGGATGTAAGCATTTGGTTTAGGTTCCAACCTCAGAGCAATGGGCCATGTCTTGTGTATTTTTATGTTTTCATGCAGTGCCTTGCACAGAGAAGTCCATAATAAATATTTGAAGAATGAACAAAAAGTGCAATTAATTTTAATATTCTAAAATGGGACAGTCACAGAAAGACACACTTAGCTTGGTGCCTGGGCAAGTTTGCAAGCTTCTGCTCCTCCTTATGTGTCCCATGTTCCCTACCTCTTCCAACTCTTAGAGCATTGCATGAGTGGAAGTACTCAGAAAACAGAACACTGGGAGCCAGGAAACCCGGGTTCTTGTCCAGTTTCTACCACCTCTTAATTGTGATCTCGGGGAAGTTATTTGAATTCTCTGGGGCTCAGTTTTCTCGTGTCTAAAAAGAAGAAAAGAAAGAAAAAAAGAAAAAGAAAGAGAAAAAGAAAGAAAGAAAGAAAGAAAGGAAGGAAGAAAGAAAGAAAAAGAGAAAGAAAAGGAAGGAAAGAAGGAGAAGGAAGGAGGGAAGAAAGGAGGAAAAGAAAGAGTAATTGAATATCTACTATAGGGTTATTGAGAGAATATAAGATAGATGAAGCACTTTGTAATGTCTAAAAACCTTTACAGATTATTACTATTAATTCTGAAACAGACATTTGATATTCTTTGGTTCATATTAGTTCTTTGCTGGCTCTGCCTTATGCAAACTGCTGTGGTCTAAATGTTTGTGCCCCCTCAACATTCCTGTGTTGAAACTTAATCACCAATGGGTGGCACTGGGGGTGATTAAGTCATGAGGACAGGGTCTTCACGATTGGGATTAGGGCCCTTGTAAAAGAGACCCATGAGAGATCCTTACCCCTCCTGCCATGTGAAGACACAGCAAGAAGGCTGCTCTCTCTGAAGCAGGAAACAGGCCCTCACCAGACACCGGGTCTGCTGGTACCTTGATCTTGAACTTCTCAGCCTCTGGAACTGTGAGAAATAGATTCATGTTATTTATAAGCCACTCAGTCTAAGGTATTTTGTTATAGCAGCCCAATGCAAACTAAGACATTAACCCTTCTAGTGCACTTCCTATAGTGTCTGGCACATTGTAGAAATTAAAAGATAGTCTTCTTTATTGTATTCCCAGACCCTATTGATAGGTGTTCATGGAATGCAAGTGAAGACAAGTGTCCTGAGATTTCCAATTCTAAGCAGAAGGAAAAGATTTATTCTCTTAGGTTTCTAACTTCATACTAGGTTAGAAAAGCTTGGATTGGGCACAGTAGCTCCTGCCTATAATCCTAGCACTTTGGGAGTCTGAGGCCATGGATTGCTTGAGCCCAGGAGTTCGAGACCAGCCTGGGCAATATGCAGAAACCTCATCTCTACGAAAAATACGAAAATGAGCCAGGTATGGTGATGCACACACCACTCCCAGCTACTCAGGAGGCTGAGCCAGGAGGATCCCTTGAGCCTGGGAGGTGGAAGTTGCAGTAGCCAAGATCATATCACTGCACTCCAGTCTGGGTGACAGAGCAAGACCCTGTCTCAAAAAAGGAGAAAAGCTTCCTGAGAAATATATTGATCTGTTTCCAAATGCTGAGGCAGACCCGAGTCATCAAAACTCACTCAGATTACAGAGTGAAAACAAGTAGTCTTTCAACTCCCATTACAGCTTGAGTTAAAAAAAATCATCATTATAATAATTAATCTAAAAAAAAAATCACAGGCTGCCTAACCATCTCAGTGGCTGGCTACAGGCAGGAGCTGATTGGTGCCTCATCTTGTGTACTGTAGAGCAGTGGTTCTCACTGTTCCTGGCCACCAGCCGTTCCACTGTGATGAAGGATCCGTGTCCCACCCTCCTCATCTGCTTCCACTTGCCACCTGTATTTGCTCGCCATTCTGGACTTAATGAGGATAATGATGCCCCTGTCTTTATGAGACCCTGAGGAAAAACTGGTTCTTATTAAAGAATAGAGGTTTCTTTTTAAGCCATATCAGACACAGGGATCCATTGTCACTTTTTAAGCAATAATTCCATAAAGGGCCACCTGGAGGACCCTCTTCAGCCTCTCCAGTCTATGTTTTGTAGACTTCTACCCTAAAGGGTTGAGGAACAAGCAGCTAAACAGCAAGGGGGTATGCAAGTGTGAGCTGTTAATTAACTGTATCTGTTAACACTTAGTGTTGGCACCTATGTCATCTCAGCATTAAACACCTCTTCCAGAACTTCTTGAGTAAGGAAGGCACCTTACAGATCACTCAGCACAGTATTTCTTAGAGAGTAGTCCAGGGGTGGCCTGCAAGATCATCTTCAAGCTAGATATACATTTTATTTTATTTTATTGACACTGCTTTGACCTGCAGTGATTCTCCTGCCCCAGCATCCCAAGTGGGGGGACCACACCAGCATGCCTGGCTAATTTTTTGTTTTTATTAGCGACGAGGACTCATTATGCTGTCCAGGTCGGTCTCGAACTCCTGGGATCAAGTGATCCTCCTGCCTGAGCCTCTCAAAGTATTGGGATTACAGGTGTGAGCCCCCATGCCCAGCCCAACATCTTTTAATAAGATTCCCAGTGAAGTCGTACGAACGTGAAAGTTTTAAAAAACGGATTTAACTTGCTTACCTAATATACAAGGCAGCTGGGGTCCAAGAACCCAAATGACTCACCCAAGGTTGCATAGGTAAATGAGGAGCCCGTGGAATACTGGGTAAGAGAGCCTGTGCTTAGAATCATACAGGCCAGTGCCTGAATCCAGCTCTCCTTTTTGCCAGCCTGAAATCTTGGTAATTCCCTGAATATTTGTAAGGCTCAAATTACTTTCTTTTAAAGGAGTAGCAATGCTACCTCATAGGCTCATTGAGAAGTTAAATTGAAAAGTAGGCAGAAAGCCCCGAGAAAGCTCTCAGTAATCAGCTGTTAGGATCATTATTCTAACCTAGACGTCTGTATCCTTTGCTGCTTCATAAGTCATCCATGTTGCATAGAAGAAATGGGAAATAGTGCCTTTAGATACATTTGGTCTTTTTGAGACTAGTATTATATCTAATTTAGATTTTATAGTTTGTAAGAACGAGGACAAGGAAGAGGGGCTTCCAGAGGAAAGTGAACAGAAAGTGGTACAGCTGTGAGATTGCAGATATTTGCTTGTCTAACTCTTTCTGGCTCAGCTTGTCTGTGATGACCTGCAGAACCAATCGACCACTGGAGGAATGTCCAGGTGGGTTGGGCTTTTGCCTACACTTTTCCCCCAGCTTTCTGGGGCTTCTCCCCACCCTCTTTCCTCTTACCTCTGCAGGCTTCCCTTCCTTTGTCCCCCCAGTGTTCTGATGCAGGCTTCTCACAGCCTTCCAAAGTGGGGCTCTACCTGTTCCTGCCTCCTGGGAAATCCTACAAATTCTGGGCCTTTCTTCCACACATCAAGAATCACCTGTGCTGGCACAGTGCCTCACACTTGTAATCCCAGCACTTTAAGAGGCCAAGGCAGGAGGATAGTTTGAGCCCAAGCATTTGAGACCAGCCTGATCAATATAGTGAGACTCCTATCTTTTCAAAAAAATAAAAAATTTAGCCAAGTGTGTCGGCACTCACCTGTGATCCCAGCAACACAGGTGGAGGCTGAGGTAGGAGGATCGTTTGCACCAAGGAGGTGAAGGCTCCAGTGAGCTGTGTTTGTGCCACTGCACTTCAGTCTGTGCAACAGAGTGAGACTCTGTCTCAAAAAAAAAAAAAAGAAAAGAAAAAGTCACCTGCCCTGTGCCTCATTTTACAGGACTGACCAGCTAATTAATTTAAACACGGGCTTTACTTCCTTTTGAATAATATTTGCATATTTTTGTGATGGAGTATGTTCTTCCTTTCATTCTTAGGTGACATGTAGTAATTGCACTTATTTATAGGGTGGAGTGTGATATTTTGATACAAGTATTAATGTGTAATGATCAAATCAGGGTAAATAACACATCCATCATTTCAAAGAGTGATCATTTTTTGTGTGTGTTTGGAACATTCAAAATCCTCTCTTGTAACTTATTGAAAATATACAATAAATTATCGTTAAAGTTTTCATCCTACAGCACTATAGAGCACTAGAACTCATTCCTCCCATCTGGCTGTAATTTTGTATCCATTAACCAACCTCTCACTAACACCCCTCTCCTCCCCATCCCTGCCTCTAGTAACCACTATTCTACTCTCTCCTTCTGTGAGCTCAACATTTCAGTTTCTGTGTATGAATGAGAATATGCACGTACACATCTTTCTGTGCCTGGCTTATTTCACATAACGTAATTGTCCTCCAGGCTAATCCTTGTTGGGACTAATGACATGCTTTCATTCTTTTTTATGGCTGAGTTGTATTCCATTGTGTATATGTACCACATTTTCTTCATCTGTTGATGGACATTTGGGATGATTCTATCTCAGTTATTGTGACTAGTGCCACAATACATTAAAACATACAGATATCTCTTCCATACACTGATTTTCTTCCCTTTAAATAAATGCCCAGTAGTGGGATTGCTGGATTACATGGTTGTTCTATTTTTTGATTTTTTTGAGAAACCTCCATACTATTTTCCATGATAGTTGTATTAATTTGCATTTCCACTAACAGTGTATTAGAGTTTTCTTTTCTCCACCTTGTTGCCAGCACTGGTTATTTTTTGTGTCACTTTGATGATAGCCATTCTAACTAGGGTGAGATGATATCTCACTGTGATTTTGATTTGCATTTTCCTGATGATTAGTGACGTTGAGCATTTTTCATGTTTTTTTGGCCATTTGTGTGTCTTTTTTTTTTGAGAAACGTCCATTCAGATCCTTTGCCCATTTTCTTTTTTTCTTTTTTTTTAAATTGTTCTTCAAGTTCTGGGGTACCTGTGCGGAACATGCTGGTTTGTTACATAGTTATACACGTACCATGGTGGTTTGTTGCATTGATCACCCCGTCATCTACATTAGGCATTTCTCCTAATGCTATCCCTCTCCTAGCCCTCCACCCTGCAACAGGTGCCGGTGTGTGATGTTCCCCTCCCTGTGCCCATGTGTTCTCATTGTTCAACTCCCACTTATGAGTGAGCACATGTGGTGTTTAGTTTTCTGTTCTTGTGTTACTTTGCTGAGAATGATGATATCTAGCTTCATCTATGTCTCTGCAAAAGACATTAACTCATCCTTTTTAATGGCTGTATAGTATTCCATGGTGTATATGTGCCACATTGTCTTTATCCAGTCTATCATTGATGCCTTTGCCCATTTTCAAATTGGATTAGGTATTTTGCTGTTATTTGAGTTCTTTGTATATTCTGGATATTAGTTTCTTGTCAGATGTATAGTTTACAAATGTTTTCTATGATTCTACAGGTTGTCTCTTCACTTTGATAATTGTTTCATTTGCTATGCGGAAGCATTTTAGTTTGATATAGTCCTATTTGTCTGTTTTTATTTTTGTTGCCTGTGGCTTCGAAGTTCTTAGCCATAGAATCTTTTTGCCTAGACCAATGTCCTGAAGCATTTTGTTCCATGTTTTCTTCTAGTAGTTTAAAAGTTGTGGGTCTCACATTTTGGTCCTTAATCTAGTTTGAGTTGATCTTTACGCATATGTGGTGAGTGATCGGGTCTAATTTCATTCTTCTGCATACAGATATCCGGTTTCCCCCACACCGTTTATGAAGACACCGTCTTTCCCTAATGCATGTTCTTGGAGACTTTGTGAAAAAAAATCAGTTAGTTGTAAATACATGGATTTATTTCTGGATTCTCACTCTATTCAGTTCTATTGGTCTATGCGTCTGTTTTTAACACCAATACCATGCTGTTTTGGTTAATAGTATAACTAACTTTCTAGTATAATTTAAAATCAGGTAGTGTGATGTCTTCAGTGTTGTTCTTTTTGCTCAGAATTGCTTTGGCTATTTGTGATCTTTTATGGTTCCATGGAATTTTTAGGATTGTTTTCTCTCTCTGTAAAGAATGTCATTAGTATTAAGATAGGAATTACATTGAATCTGTAGATTGCTGTGGGTAATATGGTCATTTTAACAATATTAATTCTTCTAATCCATGATCATGAGATGTCTTTCCATTTTTTTCTACTTTATGCAATTTCCTTCATCAGTGTTTTTTGTTGTTTGTTTTCATTGTAGAGATCTTTCATCTCCTTGGTTAAAATATTTACATTTCAATGACAACTTTACTTATCTCAGTCCCCTAAAGAGTGAGTAATGTATCATTCCATGGTACAGATGTGTTTAAATGGAGCAATAATGGGAACGTTTTAGCCCTCCTCAAATCGTGTGACTGTGAGCAGCAGCTAGCACCATCTTCCACCAAAATGATCTCTAGAGACTCACACTCATTTCTCTCTCCAACACATTTTCCTTTTTCTCTCCCTCTCTTTCATTTTGCAAACCATTTGGCATTATAAGGTTAAGAACACAAACTTTGGAATCAGCCTTTCTGGATTCAAATACACACTCTGTCATTTACTCTCTCTGTAATGTGGACAAGTTGCTTAACCTCCCTAGGCCTTAGTTTCCTTACCTATAAAATGGAGTTGAGAACAGTAGTTACTTTATCAGGTTGTTACAAAGTGGAAAGGCATGCATATTTGGTAAGTGAAGAGTGCTTGGTACAGAATAAGTGGTGTATGAGTTGTTGCAACTGTGAGCCTAAAACTGAGCTGTATACTTTGGCCCCAGAGATGAATGACCCAATTCCTATATATGGATTTTTTTTTATTATTTCTCCTTTGACTAGAGGGATATATATGGAAATTTGGACAAAGGGAAAATAAAAGGAAGATTGTGACATGAAGCTAGGGATGAGGATGGTACACAGGTATGTGTCTGAAGTCCTAAAACTCCTGGAAGTGGGTTGCAGATTTGTCTCTAATGATGGGATTATACTAAAGCACAATAAGAAAATGCTATATTGGAGAGAGTGGAGGCAGAGGAGCAATATCATTTATTTTATGTACCTAGACAACCCAGCCCATTGGCATGGTTGCCTGATCCAAGGATAGATTATAGAGCAGTGATTCTCAACCTATTTTTTCAAACTGAACTTTTTAAAAAATAAATTATCTTGAGGTAATTTGACATGAACAGAAAAGTCATAAAGATAATAATCTCTCTCTTATACTTGCTTCAGCTTGAAAATTAACACTGGCACTTTATCACTAACTAAACTCCAGCTTTTATTTGGATTTCAACAGTTTTTCCCCCCAATGTTCTCTTCTGTTCCAGAGTTCCATGAAGAATACCCATTGCATTTAGTCATCATGTCTCCTGAGTCTCCTCTGGTGTGTGGCTGTTTCTCATTCTAGCTTTTCATGACTTTGACAGTTATGAGGTGTACTGGCCAAGTGTTCTGCACAATATCCCTCAATGTTGTTTGTATGATGTTTTTTCATGATTCAGTTGGGGTTATGGGTCCTGGGGAAGGCTACCAGAGAGGTGAAGTTGTCTGTCTCACCACGTCATAGGAAGGGCACATAATATCAATACGACTCATCAGCGGTGGAGTTAACCTTGATCAATTTGGTGGAGGTAGCGTTTGCCATTTCTCTACTGTAAAGTTACTATTTTGCCCCTTTCCATATTCTATTCTTCGGTCGCACATCACTAAGTCCACCTCACACTCAGGGAGGTTTAGTTCCACCTTCTGGAGATGGGAATATCTACTGTCTACTTATATTAAAGGGAATTCTTCTTTAGGAAAGATTTGTATCTTCTCCCCTATTCATTTATTAGTTCAATTATATATTTATATGAGTACGAGCTCATTTATGTTTATTTTATATTTTGGGTTATAATAGAATATTACACTATTCCTTCTCTTGCACAGATTTTTCCACCATTGGCCACTGGGACCTCTTCTTGTATCCCTTTGGTATGCCCTCATTCTTTGTCTTTTTTTTTTTTTTTAAGTTAAATGTTGTAAATCCGTTAACTTTTACAGAATATTCTTTTGTCTTTTGACCACTTTTTGCTTTCTGGGACTACAAGATGCTTCAAGCTTATCTTGTATTTTCTCTACCCCAGCCCAAGAATCAGACATTTCTCCAAGAGCCCTGGCTACTTTTATTGGAAAAAAGTAATTTAGAAAACAAGATTTGGGTCCTATGTGTGTTTGTTTCTACTGAGGCATGGCACACTTTTGAATGTTAAAGTCTTAGGGCACACGTCATGAGCATAGGTATGAAATAATTCACTTGGACTCTCTTTATCCCTATGTCTCCATTGTTCTGAATGCTTACTCTGATTTACTCATAAGAAAATATTTTTATGTATGTCAGTGCATATAACTTGGTAATATTGTATGCTTCCTGCCTCTTATTCATGAAAAAGTACCAGACCACATCAAGACAATTAGCTTAATATAGCATTCTAGCTGATACTTTTTAACACATCAAGATGAGTATTCACATAATTAAATTATATACTCAGATAAAAGTCTGGCAATACACTCGTGGAAGGCTTATGTTATTCTATAACACTGATTATAGCAGTGTGTAGCAGATAGGGTTGTTTATCTGTAAACATCATCACATTTTCTGTTTGCAGAATCTGGATTTTGTTAAGGCAATTATCCATCTATCCTTCTGCTAATTGTCTTAAAAGAAAATCCTGGTTAATTTTGGCCGATCATGATAATTTCATCATTCTCTTTGCCAATGTTTGACTTAGAGGTGGAAATGTGACCTAATTTTAGCCAATGTGTAGGATGGTCAATTGGTGGGAGAGCTTCTGAGAAAGGTTGTCTTAAGGATTAAAAATAAAAATTCAAGCAAAAAGGAAATCCATTCTTCAACTTGATGCCCAGGACTGCAGCAGTCATCTTGTGGCCACGGGAGGAACTAAGGCAACATACCTGAGAAGATTCTGGGTCTTTGATGATGTCACTGAGCTGCTGAATTAACCAACCCTGGAGGCCTCCTACCAAAGGGCCCCTTGTTGGATAAGATAAATATTCCTTCTTGTCTTGGCAATTTTGAGCTATTATTTCTTTTACTTGCAGCCAAAAGCATCCTAGTGAACACACACTACTTTAAAATATTTTAAATCAGTCACTAGATATCTTTAGATCCTAGGCCCTTTCCATAATTCATTCATTCATTACTTTTTAAGAAATATTTACTCAAATATGGCAGTAAGAGAGACATTGATTGAATTATACACATATACTGTGTATAATGACACAGTATGATCAGTAAGAAGAATAAAAAGTATAAGAAACTTTATGAGAACAACTGAAGGATACAATTTAGGTTGGGAAGAGGCCCTGTTAAGGTAAGACTTCACTTAGTAAGCAATGAATGAACTGACATCAGAAAACAAAAGTAGGAGGAGGAAAGTGTCCTTGCAATAGTGTGGGACAGCAGTGTGTGCAAAGCCTCCAGGTGGGAAGCAACATGGTTCCCTGGAGGAAGATGAAGACAATCTATGGGACGGAAGGAGAAAGACAGAGAGAGGAGTGGCACATCTAACACTGAAGAGGCTGGCAAGGTTGAGATGACAACATAAGATAGACCTTGGAGACTATAGTAAGGATTGCTCTCTCTGTCCTAGAAGAAAAAGAAATACAATGAAGTGCTCTAACCTGGGAAAGATAGGATTATACCATCTAAGCAGTTCCTTCTGGGTACCTTAAGACTCAGTCTTGCCATAATATTGCATTCAAATGCAAAACAGTATCATTTAATTGAGAAATGCAATCAAAGTTCTTATTATTTGTGCCTTTTAAAGGGTATCTTAGGCAGATAGTCTTAGAGCTTGTATTAGTCAATTTTCACACTGCTGATAAAAGACATACACAAGACTGGGTAATTTATAAAGAAAAAGAGGTTTAATGGACACACATTCTATGTGGCTGAAGTGGCCCCACAATCATGGCAGCAAACAAGACAGAATGAGAGCCAAGTGAAAGGGGAAACCCCTTATAAAATTATCAGATCTCCTGAGGCTTATTCACTACCAGGAGAGCAGTATGGGGGAAACTGTTCCCATGATTCAATTGTATCCCATCTGGTCCCTCCCACAGCACATGGGAATTATGGGAGCACAATTCAAGATGAGATTTGGGTAGGGACACAGCCAAAGCATATCCGAGTTCACCCAATATCTATGTGCTCCTCTACGTTTTCCAACCTTCCTTGCAGTTTGGTTGGGACCCTGGGACTGGGTTCCAGTGGCAATGATGTAAGCCATTTCCAGGTCTCTTTCTTAAAAATATTCTGCATGATGCTGTGGGCTTCACCTGCCACAGTGATGTTGGAGGCCATCTTTCCAAGCGGAATAGCTTCAAGGTGTAAGATGGCTTCTGATCTGCAGCAGACTTCGATGAGTAAGAAATAAAATCCCCCTTTTAAGGCCCTGAGTTTTCACTGCATTTGTCACTACAATGTAACATGACTATACTAGCTTCCCAGGGCTGCTGTAACAAATTACCACAAGCTGGGTGGCAACAGAAATTTACAGTCATGCATCACTTAACAATGAGAATATATTCTGAAAAATGCATCATTAGGCGATTTCATTGTACAAACATCATGGAGTGTACTGGCACAAACCTAGATGGTACAGCTTATTTCACACCTAGGCTATGTGGCATGGCCTGTTACTTCTAGGATACAAACCTGTACAGCATAACACTGCACTGAATACTATAGGCAATTGTAACACAATGGTAAGTATTTGTGTATCTAACTATATCTAAACATAGAAAAAGTACACTAAAATACGGTATAAAATATTTAAAAATGGCACATCTGTTTAGGGCACTTACCACAAATGGAGCTTGCAAGACTGGAAGTTGCTCTGGGTGAGTCACTGAATAAGTGGTAAATGAATATGATGGCCTCAGGACACTACTGTACATGACTGTAGACTTTATTGGAATCATTTAGACACACTACTTCACTTAACATGCACATCTTCTGGACGTGAGAAGAAACTGGGGTACCCGGAGAAAACTCATGCAGATATGGGGAGAATGTGCAAACTCCACACCGACAGTGGCCTGAGCTGGGAATAGACTTTTTTTTCTTCTCATCAATGTTATAACAAAATGCCTTTGCACAAAGCAGTGAGGACCTGATATACACTTAGGCTACACAAAATTTATTTAAAAATAAAATAATTGGGCTACGATGTATGATGGCTATGATATCACTAGGTGATAGGAGTTTTTCAGTTCCATTTTAATCTTATAGGAATTTTGTCATATATGTGGTCTGTTGTTGACTTTAAAGTCATTATGAAGTCATGACTATGTTCTCTGACAGTTCTGGAGGCTAGGAGTCTGAAATCCAGGTATCAGTGGGCCATGATCCCTCTGAAGGATGGAGGGAAGAATCCTTCCCTGCTTCTTCCAAGCTTCTAGCTGCTATTGGCAATCCTTGGTGTTCCTTAACTTGTAGCTTCTTTACTCCAATCTTTGCTTCCATCTTTTCAAGGCCTTCTCTGTGTATGTCTGTGTGTTCAGATAGCCTTATAAGGACACTAGTATGGTGTCTTAGTCCACTTTGTGTTGCTATAAAGGAACACCTGAGCTGGGTACTTTATAAAGAAAAAAAGGGTTATTTGGTTCACAATTCTCATGGCTGGAAAGTTCAAGATTGGGCATCTATCTACATCTGGTGAGGGCCTCAGACTTCCACTCATGGCCAAAGACAGAAAGGGAGCCAACATGTACAGAGATCACCTGATGAAAGAGGAAGCTAGAGAGAGAGGAGTGAGGTGCCAAGTTGTTTTTTAAGTTTTTTAATAATCAACTCTCTCAGGGACTAGTAGAGTGAGAACTCACTCATCCCCTAGGGAGGGCACTAATCTATTCATGAGGAATCCACCCCCATGACCCAAACACCTCCCATTAGGTCCTATCTCCAGCAGGGGGGATCAAATTTCAACTTGAGGTTTGGAGGGGACAAATATCCAAACCGTAGCAATTGGATTAAGGACCCACCCTAATCCAGTATGACTTTATCTTCACTTAAGTAATTATACCTACAAAGACTCTATTTCCAAATAAGATCATATTCTGAAGTTTTAGGTGGGCATACATTTCAGAGGGGACACTATTCTATCCGCTATGATGACTAATACAGGATATAAGTTACAACAGCAGTCCCCAACCTTTTTGGCACCCAGGGACCAATTTTGTGGAAGAAATTTTTCCATGGAGTGGAGGAGTAGGGGAATGGTTTTGGGACAAAAATTCCACCTCAGATCATCAGTCATGATGATCTTAGAGCTTAGATTCTTATAAAGAGCTCACAACCTAGAACCCTTGCATGTGCATTTCACAATAGTGTTCACGCTCCTGTGAGGAGTGAATGCCACTGCTGACCTGACAGGAGGCAGAGCTCAGGTGGTGATGCTGGTTCACCCCCCACTCACTTCCTGCTGTACAGCTCGGCTCCTAACAGGCCACAGACCAGTACTGGTCTGCAGCCCAAGGGGTTGGGTACCTCTGATTTATAACACGCAGCAGTACTTCTTAAAAAACATCATTTCTCTCCTCTTAGACCCCATGGCAGCTGTAGGATTTTCACTTCATTCTCCCATTCCTCTTGTACCTTTAGTATTTCCCCAGCTTTCAGGCTGAATGGCCACCATTCTACCATTGCCTCACCTTTTCCTCAGATCTCTCTGCACCACCTCTCTGTACATGATGAAATCTTGATTCAGTATCACAACAGTCATGGGAACTGGGCCGGAAAAGCAGAACTGCATTAGAGAAAAGAGCAAAGGGGAGGAAATTAGGCAGCAAAAGCAAACTATTTTAGTGGATGGATGGATGGATGTGGAAGACAAGAACACACTCAAGTTAATAGGCCATCCCAATCAAATTTGCATTTTAATTTGCCTTCTGGCTGTAGTGTCTGAGTCTGATTGCAGGGGCAGGAAGAACATAGGTCAGGAGGCCACTGGGAGGCTGTGGTAGCAGTTCTAAGAGTCTGGATCAGAATGATGGAGGAATGCCAGTGGCAAAATATTCCAGGGGATAATACTGCTAGGACTTAGGAAGAGCAGGTGAGAGAATATGCTCACAGCTATGTAGCCTCTTTTCAGAAAAATGCACATTCAAAAATTATTTTATAAACACAGGTGACTCTTGCCTATTATAGACTCCTGAAGCCCATCTTCAGCCCTCAGGTTAATAGCCATAGACCTCTGGAATAACAGCTTCTCTCATTCAAGTTTCTGAGAGCTACTGGCCAGGAGCCAAGTTGAGATTATGAGGGTTGCCTGGAGTGGTCTATTGTTGCCCAGAATGAGGGAAGTCATCAGCTTTACCAGCCTGGTGCCTGAATGGAGCAGTGCCATCCACACAGAGATGGTCCATGGGAACAGTCACCAAAAATTCCATAACTGTGTTTTCCAAAAACAAGAGCACAGAAGAGATGCAGCTTCAAAATGGGAAAAGTTAGTGGATATTTAGGGGAAACCTGGTGTATTAGTTCATTTTCACACTGCTGATAAAGACATACTAGAGACAGGACAATTTACAAGAGTAACAGGTTTAATGGACTCACAGTCCCAGATGGCTGGGGAGGCCTCACAATCATAGCGGAAGGTGAAAGGCACCTCTTACATAGGAGCAGACAAGAAAAGAGAACTTGTGCAGGGAAACTCCCCTTTATAAAACTATCAGATCTCATGATACTTACTCACTTTTACGAGAATAGCATGGGAAAGACCAGTCCCAATGATTTAATTACCTCCCACTGGGTCCCTCCCACAACACACAGGAATTGTGGGAGCTACAATTCAAGATGAGATTTGGGTGGGGACACAGCCAACCCCTATTACCTGGGACAGAGGTAAGGGGAGGCAGGTCCCCAATAAGAGAACATCCAGTATAAATGCTGAGAAGCAGGAGGGCATGCAACAGGGAGTGAGGCATGTTAGTCCTTGTGATCCTTTGCTCTAACAGCAAGAAGTCGAGTGGGTTTCTATTGCAGCTCATCCTGGTCTGTCTGCTGATGACCAGTTGTGCAGGTGACTGCTGTGAATCTGTATGGCTGCTCACTATAGCCTGCCCCATACTATGTAGAGCCAGTCAATAAAACAGCACACTGCTTTGTTTCCTGTGTTATGACATGTTCAAACTTGACTCAGATATTTAGAAACTCCCAAACCCTCAGACTGGTAGAGAGGGGGAGTAAACTGAGTCAGATTGGACTGGGGTCACTGGGACTGATAGAATTAGGAGTGATCTTTTCGGGGAGCCTGCCCAGGGCAGGTAGCCAGCCACCTTAATCACTGGGTGAGGTGGGGTTTAATCTGGGCTGGTAATAGGAGCCAAGTGGTCTGCTGTGATGGCTAAGGGTAGTAAGATTTTCAAGTGGTCATGGCAGCCAGCATCAATGGAAAGTACTATTTTGAATCCAGGGAAGGTGCATTTGGAATGAGCCACTATTACTGACAAATGACTGCTGGGTTGAGGCACAGGATTCAGCTCACTGGAGAGAGAAAGGGGTAGGAAGGTGCTGGGGGTATTCTTAGGGTTCTGGTCCAGCAGGAAATGGAGAACCCATTAGGAACCTGGCTGGATGCAGTGATTAGGATATAGTGTTGGTTGTGAGTGGGGATGTAGTTCATGTAGGGAGTACACAGCAGGCTAGGGACTTTTTTTTTTTTTTTTTTTTAGTCTAGGCTCTGGGCCAGATACTGAGCAGGGCCCTAGAGTTTGGGCCTGTGGATGTATTGCCAGACCTGCCTCCCATTGGCTGGCAAGCTCTGCTGAATGGCCCAGCAGGTAACAGGTCTCCAGTCTTTACACTGGGCATGCCTAAGGCAGTCAAGCTCTGATGCTGTTTGGCATATGGTTTCTGGCTGAGATGTGAAGCCAGGCCCAAGCCCTGGTAGGCTTAACTGGAACCCCTCATCCCCTCCTGGGGTGCTGACCTTCTACATTCCTCCAGATCCCCTAGGCAGCTGCCTACCAGACTGGGCACTTCCTCTCCAGCTCCAGCATCAGGTATCATGGCCCCGAGAATATGGTGCTTTCCAGCCTGAGCCTTGGAACCAGATGACCCAGTCTCAATTCTGGCTCTGATACTTCCTACAAGTGTAATCCTGAATGCATTTCTTCACCGTATGAACCCTAGTTTCTTCATCTGCAGGTAAGAAAAATAACTCTAAAGCAAGAGTGGATAAGAGAATTAGATGAGATCATTCATATATGTCACTTGGCATAAAGTCCAGAACATATAACTATTTCCTGATATTATTATGCTTCATGATTGGTTAACTGGGGTAAAAGCTTTCCCCTGGCCTTGGCCTGGCACTTTCTTGTTTTGACTTTAGCCTTTTCCCCACCAGTCTGGGATGCTGAGAGTCTAACATATCTCCAGGTATAATGAGCTCCAGGGAAATTCTGTGATTGCATTTGTGTGAAAGGATATTCACATGTACACATTTTTAAGGGAGGATTGGGGATCAACCCCCAAGTCAGTTCACTGTGATTCTTCTTCTTTTAATCATTTCCACTCTGAATGGAGAACAAATAGACCCCCATCTCTTCTGAGAACACAGTGAAATTAACACCTCTTTTTTTCAGAAAAACTTGTTAAAGGCTCAGTACATACGACTGATGAGAGAAGGTTGTTGAATCATTCTGCTTGGTTCATAGCAGGATTGAGAATAGGTTTAGGAACTGTAAGCATATGAGAAGATATTTATAGGAAGGGTTGTTCTTCTCCACCATTGCCAATAATAGCACAAGAATAAATTAAATAAGTTATAAGAGGAAAGAGTCAGGTTAGAACAAAGAAGAGAGTATAGAGATAGTCCAAATAGACCCAGCCCAAAAGATACAAAAATTGGGATTGTTCTAGGGATCCTTGAGCATACATTTAGGGCATAGAATGCAGTGACATTAATACAGGCAAGCACCCATTCTGAGTCTATCTAGTCTGCAAAGTTTCATAGGGAAGTAATAATTATCATGGTTTTTTCCTGATAATGACTTTCTTTCTTTCTTCTTTGCCTTGCATTGTGTTCACTTTCACTTCACCATAACCTCTATTCTCATTTTCACCCTGCTTCTGTGATGATAATGAGAGTTAGTGTCCAATTAAGTTGAAAACTAATACTCTCTCTCTCCTTTTAAATTGCCATTAAAATATTGTATCCCCCATCTCCACCCCAGACATTATCCATGGAGTGTTTTAAGGCTATTTCCAAGTATCTACGTAAAGTGGAAGATGGTAGAGGAATGGGAGATGGGGTCTTGACTTCAGGTTTTATTCGGTTCGCCCGTCTTTTGAGCATGGGCTTCTGTGGGAGGCTTCTGTTGCTTCATTTCCCTGTGCTCATTTTTCATTCTTCAAGTTACAGAAGCTTGATGTTGCTTTAGGGAACTACCTTGCTCTCTCCCACACACTCGATTCCATTGGAAGCGTTCCTGGGGGAACTGTAAATCAAGGTGGCCCAGCCCTCCCTTGGGCAAGATTGAGTAGCTGACGCAAGTTAGGCCAAGTAGATGCTCTCCTCTTGCAATTGGAATCTTAAGCAATATGGCACAAAAAGACTGAAAATAGCTGGAGATTGTTCATCATGACAGTGGCAATTTGGGGTGACACGTTAAATCGTTTCTGACATTTTCAGACCCGGAGCTACTCCGTTCCTTGCTTTTTCTGAAATCCTTATGGGTGTGTGGTTTTTTTTTCCTCAAGCTTTTCCTTTTATGATTATGAGAGCTTATATCCTTTGAATAAGTTCTTTTTTTTTTAACTTTTCTTTTTTGATGGAGTCTTGCTCTGTCCCCCAAGTTGGAGTGTGCAATGACACAGTCTCAGCACACTGCAACCTCTGCCTCCTGGGTTCAAGTGATTCTCCTGCCTCAGCCTCCTGAGTAGGTGGGATTACAGGTGCCCACCACAATGCCTGGCTAATTTTTGTATTTTTGGTAAAGACAGGGTTACACCATGTTGGCCAGGCTGGTGTCAAACTCCTGACCTCATGATCCGCCTGCCTCGGCCTCCCAAAGTGCTGGGATTACAGGCGTGAGCCACCGCGCCCAGCCAACTTCTCCTTTTTCTTAATTTAGTTACAGTTGATTTCTGTGGAAGCAAAGCATCCTCAAAGATACTTTTATATGCTGTCCTTCATGAGACTATCAAAACTGCAAAACAATTCTCATAGGTCCTTTAAAAAAATGATCTTTTCTTGCTTGAAGGCATTAATAAAATGTTGATTATTGGCATCCAGATAGTTGTAACATTTTTCAGGAGTAACCAGATGGTGACATTACATAGAATTTCCTAATCCAATTTATCTTGAAGTGTTTGTGTTTGTTAAATCTTGAAAAAATGTTTTATCATCATCATTAGGTTATAGCTCTGCTTTTTTAAAACTTAAGCTATAGAATATCTTATGGGGATAGAATTTGGATGTAATGAAAGCAGCTTATTTGGCAATGCCTCAGAAGTGTATGCCCTAACTTCAAAACAATGTATGTCCAAAATATCTGAAAGCAAACAAATATTCTCAGGAGGAAAATATTTCCTAAGTGGATACAGCTAAGGTATAAGGCATAAGGTTCAGCACATATAACTATTTCATGATATTATTATGTCATATACTAGCTCTACTTTGTAAAAACTTAAGCTATAGAATATGTTATATTCTTTTTACATATATATATATATACATATATATATGTATATATATATGTTATAGCTCTACTTTTTAAAAACTTAAGCAATAGAATATCTTGTGGAGATAGAATTTGGATTAATGAAAGCAGCTTGTTTGGCAATGCCTCAGAAGTGTATATTTTAGCTTCAAAACAATTTATGTCCAAAATATCTGAAAACTAACAAATATTCTCAGAAGGGAAATATTTCCTAAGTGGATACAGCCAATATGTACATTTTATTACAGCTCTGTCAGGACCCAGTGACATACACATTGCTGTTGCTTACACATAAACCTTTCACAGATTGTGATAAATGCTTCTTTGATACAGTAGGCACTGCTTTCAGCAAAATCCTTAAGCAATGGACTCTGACCGCAAGCCACATGAGTAGTGGAAAAAGACCTTTGCTTTGGATTATAAAGAAGGTTGCAGATTAAATTATTATGCTCAAGTAGGGGCTAGATAAATTTCTACATTTGCAATAGGAAGTTTATGGATAGTTTCCACATTTACATTAGTTCTACCAAAGTTAGTTTGGTAGGTGAGACTAAAAGGAGAAAACATAACAGTGAACCCTAGTGTTGCTGTTAGAAACTCTCACTGATAAATATTAGCTTTCACATGACACAAGCAAAATTTATTCATAGGCAAGCATTCCTTCTTTCCCCTCTGCTCCTAGCTCTGATTTGTCTCCTCTTCTACTAATATATTAGTTATCTAGTGCAGTGTAACAAACCACTCCACAAAGGAATGGCTTAAACCACCTTAAATATTAATTAGCTTAAACATTAATTAGCTCATGAGACTGTGGGTTGGCCTGGTGCTGCTTCTGCTCTTGGCTGGACCTGCTCAGACATCTGTGATGAGTTGGTGGACCAGCTGACAGCTGGCTGTACTCTAATGTGTTTGGGTTGGTTGGTTGTATGTTGGTCTAGGATGTTTTCAGCTGTGACAAGTAGACTGTCCTCTACTCATTTTCCATAACTATGTCAGGGTTATTAGGGAGATGGGGGGAGAGAGAGGGAGAGAGAGAGAGAAAGGAAAAGGAAGTGTGGAAGGCCTCTTGAGGTCTGAGCTCAGAGCAAGCACATAGTCATTTCCGCCTCTTGTCAGGAGGGGCTACAAACTCACATTGCAAATGGTGTGGATAAAGAGAGGCATGAAAAATTGACACCGTTATTAATCTCCCATAGGTAGGAATGTCACAACTCTGCTGGTCTGGTTTGGGTTGTTGTTTTGTGATGCCAAACTAGAAGAATGGGTGGAGAGGGATACTGACCTAGAGAGGAGAGAACTGGAACACACAGAATTCCTGTGGGTTGAATGTCAGAAGGAATTTTGGGGATCTGGAAAATGAGAAGCTTTGGTGCAACTCCAGTATAGAAAAGCAATGGGGTGAGAGGACGTGGTTTAGCAATTTCATCCCTTCTAATATTCTCTGAGACTTGCAAGCAAATAGTAGAATTTCCATTAAGTTACTTTTTGGCTACTGAACCATATATATATATATATAGCCAAAAAGTAACTTAAATGAAATTCTACCATATATATATATGAGACAGAATCTTGCTCTGTCACCCAGGCTGGAGTGCAGTGGCACAATCTCAGCTCACTGAAACCTCTGCCTCCCAGATTCAAATGATTCTCCTGCCTCAGCCTCCCTAGTAGTTGGGACTACAGGTTCCCTCCACCACACCCAGCTAACTATTTTTGTATTTTTAGTAGGGACAGGGTTTGATTCACTGGACAGGCTGGTTTTGAACTCCTGGTCTCAAGTGATTCACCTGCCTTGGCCTCTCAAAGTGCTAGGATCACAGGCATGAACCACCATGCCCAGCCTGAACCACGTATTTTTTTTTTAACACAACTGTGAGACAGCTATGTAGGTTTCTAGGACTTATTTGGATTAAGCATTTAGATGTCTAAAGAAAGGCCTTGAAAAAAGAAATCTCTACCAAACTGGAGGAAAAGTAAAACATTGATTTTTTTCCCTCCTCAAGAGAACAATCAATCATATTTAGATGTTTAATATTTCCTGAGCACTATCAAGTTCAGCATGTCAAAATTTTGAGCAAATCCAGTGTTCTCTGAAGACTTTGTGAATTTAGTTTTTCAAATTGCCATGGAAATGTAAAGAAATAATGTTATTGACTAGCTTCTAGGTGTGCAATGCTGCCAATGTGTTTCAGCATTTGGCAGATAGCTCCTTTGAGTCCACACTTTTGTTCACCCATTTCTATCCTGATGGTGTAGGTGCTTAAAATCTAGAATACTTCTGGTATAAATGGAAGGTGCCTTGGAAGTCACAGTTTAAAGGCTCAAAACTTAACTGATTATGTCTTCAAATCCTGACTTCACCCTTGACTATGAATTTAGACCCATTTTCTGACCTGTCTAAGCTTTTTAACCTTAGAGTGAGGTAACAATCCTTTTGTTATCAGTTCAAGATTGTTACAAGGATTTAAGATGACATAGAATCAGTATTGAGCACGTGAATATTTATATGCTTCAACAGAGGCTTTAGACTAGCTTTTATTGTGCTGGGGTCAAGTTGCTTCAGATTCTCCAAATTTGGTCACACAAGCTTGTTTAAAGTCCAGTGTCAGGAAGCCACTGAATCAACAATGACCTTTCCTTTACTTACTGCTTGTAGGAGAGAACCAAAGGTATAGCTACCAACTTCGGTGTGGACTAACTGTGCCATTGGGGCCATTTAAAAATTAATCAATAATCAGATATAGTTTCCATTTTTCATATCTTTATTCCAGATCTTAAGACACTTCAAATGTAGTTGGGGAGAAAAGGAACAGAAAACATTAAAATGCAGCAAGTATCTATCTACTCAAATGATAAATGTGGAGTTTTAGGCCAAAGAGAGATAAGTGAAGGCTGAAGTAGATCTTGGAGGCTAGACAGGTTTTCAGCGTAAAAAGGTGGCAAAAGAAACACTCTGAAAGATGCCAGGAGGTGGATATAGACTATAAAAGAAGCGAAAAATTAGAGAGATGGGGGCAGGGGCTGATTACGTAAGTAAAAGGTAGATTGTGGAGGGTTTGAAAGCCAGGCAAAAGACCCCTGATGGGGCAGAAACCTGGAGTATCACAAACTAACAATTGCTAAACAAGTGAGAGAAATCATTATTAGTTTCAGAGCTGAAATCATGTGTTGATGGGCAGGGTGTCAAGCATATGGTGATAAAACCTGGCCTAATGTGGTGGTGGTGGTGATGGCAGTGGTGGTGCTGGTAGTGGTTGTAGGGGCAGAAGAAAATCTCAAAGACTCTCCTATTAGAACATCAGAGAGCTGTAGGTTCTGAGCTCCACTTTGTCCAGATGGACTCAACACAATTCTCGCTCCTGCATCTGCTTTGGGCAAAGATTCAGAAGGCAAAAGGTGTTCTGTTGGATACTGACTGGGTGAGCTGAGATTGCCTCTTCTTATTGTCAACTTCTCTGAAGCAAGAGTATTGCCTATTAGATGCTTACATGCAATGCCTCATCCTTCAAATGTTTAAAAAACAGAAATGAGAATAGTGTGCCTCATCTGGCAGCTTGTATAACAGCTAAAATTTCCTTTATATCTGAACTCTATAATAAAACAGAGAACAGTTTCTCTTCCTATCTCTGGACAAGGGTCAAATAGAAAAGTGGAACATGGGATGGAATAGCATGGGTTAGCCCCTCAATTGCTAATGTTCATCTTTGCCTTCTTCATATTGTCAATTACAGATAAATTGGCTCACACAATATCATAGGGGAAACTCAAGGTCAAACACATCTTCTGATTCAAGTATCAGTGGACTTTCCTGCCAACTGAAGGATGAGAACTGAAATGTTTTCCTGTGGCTTCTAAATAAGTGATATCTATGTTTCCAATGCTGAATGCATACAACAAAGGAGGGGAAACACTGCACTGAAGAAGCTTAAGAGTCAAGGCCAATTCAGTTTTCACTTGAGATGTGTTCTTATTGAGAAGGTCTGTCAGGAGGGATGAAGGGGAGAGTGAAAGACAGTCATTCTCTTAAAGGGGAATAATACTAACATTTTAAACTTGAAAATTTACCTGTGAAAAGTCTCTATAAGAATTAACATGTTTTTGGTTTATTTTTTTATTTTTTAACTTTTATTTTAGGTTCAGGGGTACATGTGTAGGTTTGTTATATAGGCAAACTGTGTGTCACTGGGGTTTATTGTACAGGTTATTTTATCACTCAGGTAATAAGCATAGTACCCAATAGGTATTTTTTCTCATCCTCTCTCTCCTCCCCACTCCCTTCTCAAGTAGGACCCAGTGTGTGTGTTGTTCTCTTAATGTCTACGTGTTCTTGTTGTTTAGCTTTTATTTATAAGTGAGAACATGCAGTATTTGTTTTTCTGTTCCTGTGTTAGTTTGCTAAGGATAATGGCTTCCAGCTCCATCCATGTTGCTTCAAAGGATCTGATCTCATTAATTTTTATGGCTGCATAGAATTCCATGGTATAAATACACCACATTTTCTTTATCTAGTCAACTGTTGATGGGCATTTAGGTTGATTCCACGTCTTTGCTATTGTGAACAGTGCTGCGATGAGCAATCATATACATGTGTCCTTGTGGTAGAATGATTTCTATTCCTTTGGGTGTATACCCAATAATCGGATTGCTGGGTTGAATGGTAATTCCATTTTAAGTTCTTTGAAGAATCATCACACTACTTTCCACAATGACTAAACTAATATACACTCCTACCAGCAGTGCATAAATATTTCATTTTCTCAAGAAATGAGATCATGTCCTTTGCCCGGACATGGATGAAGCTGGAAGACAACATCCTCACCAAACTAACGCAGGAACAGAAAACCAAATACCACATGTTCTCACTCATAAGTGGGAGCCAAACAATGAAAACACATGGACACAGGGAGGGGAATGTCACCCACTGGGGCCTGCTGGTGGGGGAAGGGAGAGCATCAGGACAAATAGCTAATGCATACAGGCCTTCATACCTAGGTGATGGGTTGATAGGTGCAGCAAATAACCATGGCACACGTTTATCTGTGTAACAAACCTGCACATTCTGCACATGTATCTTAGAAGTTAAAGTAAAATGAAATAAAATAAAAAGTTTTCTTTTCTCTGCAACCCCGCCAATCTGACTTTTTAATGACAGCTTTTTAAAGAAAATTAAAAGCCATTCAAATTTAAAGCCATTCAACAGGTAGTCACTAAGGACCCACTGTGCCAGACTGTCCCAGGTGCTTACTGTATACATCAGTAAATGACACAAATCCCTGTTCATGTGGGGTTGACTTGAGAGTGAAGCAAAACAGACTAGAGCTGATGGAAATATACTGTTCAGTTGTCATAGTGCTAAGAAGACTAAGTCTGTAGACAGGGATGGAGAGGGATAGAGCTGGTGATGGTGGTATGCTCTTTTAGACATGATGCAAAGGGTGAGCCTCTGCACTAAGTTTGTATTGGAAGCAAGTGAGGAACTAAGCCACATGAACATCTAGCAAAAGAGTGTTCCCTGCAGAGGAACCAGAATGTAGGGCTGCCAGATAAAATGCAAGATGCTGGTTCAAGTTGAATCTCAAATAAAAAGCGAGTATTTTTTTAGCGTGTAAGTATATCCTAAATATTGCATAAGATATACTAAGACAGTTTATCTAAAATTCAACTTGAACCAGGAGTGCTGTGTTTTGGTTTGCTGAATCTAGCAACCCTCACCAGGTCTTGAGGAAAGGGTGTGCTTGGTGTGTTCAAGGAACAGCAAAAAGGCCAGAGAGTGGGCAAGAGGGAGATTGACAGGAGGTGAGGTCCTGACACCAGCAGGTTGCTGGGTCACAGCAGGCCCTATGGGCAGCTGTAACGACCTTTGACCTTGGCTTTTCCTGTGAGTGTTGAAGTGAAACAGTGGACAGCTTAGAGCAGAGAAGTGTCAAGATTTATTCATTTTTTTCAACTGTTGAATACATTTCATTCAATACTTATTCAAACAAATTATTGAATACCTATTAGTATTTGAGTGAGCTAGAACAATGTTCTTGCTTTTCAGGTGCTCATCTACTGTCTGGGGGAGATAACAGTTAACAAAACAGTTAAGCAACAATCTAAATGTTCAGCATTGGTAGTTCAGCTCAGAGTACCATAGGTGGATGGATTAACTGGGTCAGAAAAGTCTGGGAAGCATTCTGGAGGAGGTTGTACTAGCTGGTCCAGGAAGGACTAGTGAGAAGGATCATAGTTTTCTCCTATTTCAAGTATGGAAATACCATCCTTTAAAATGTGAGTGGGGCTCTGGAGGCATTGTGGCCTCTGCATCCAATGTCGCCTGGGGACAGTACTTTCCCAGTACATCTCAGATGCCCACCCAGAACCAGACGGATTTCAGGAAGAGCAGAAATTCCAAGTAAAGGGCCAGACAGCCAGAACTCTCCGAAGAGAGCCAAAGTAGATCTTCACCCTGACACACCATATGCACAGCCCTTGCTTGGAGTAGAACTATGGGCCTCAATACCTATGTATTTAGTAAACTCACCACTACTTTTCCCTGGGGATTCCTGCCAGTGAGACATTAGCACCCAGCAAAATTCTTGGCATACCGCAGAAGCAGTAAGTGTTTGCAGAATAAGTATCCAATTTGTGCATCATTTTGCAGAAATATTTTGAAGTATTTTGAATAATCAGCTTCATTGATTAGCTTTAATTTAACTCTTTTTTTTTTTTTTCAAGGTTTTTAAGTATAGAAGAGAACTTGTGTCCTCTGGCTTCTCTGAAATGGCCAGAGAACTTCACAGAAGGGCTATGCCTATAGTCCAGAGCCAGGGGCCCAGAGTCTAGGATCTCTCGGATCTCAATTCCTAAAGCACTTCTGGAAAATACAGTTGGTGCAGGTCCCCCAGGCAAAAACCTGGTTATGACTGGAGAGATAGTCTACGTACAAGTCACTCCTTGAAAGCTCAATTGCTATAAAGGCTGCTGGCATTCCCTGAAGAAGAGCCAGAAACAAGTTCCTGGAAACTCCCTGTATTCGTTTCCCAGGGCTGTCATACAAATTACCACCAACTGGGTAGCTTAAAACAACAGAAATCCATTCTCTCCCAGGTCTGGAGGTGAGATGTCTGAAATAAAAGTGACATGGCAGGTCCTCTCTAAAGGCACCAGCAGAATACTCTTCCCTTCTAGTGGCTCCCAGAGCTTCTTGGTTTTTGGCCACATCACCCCAAACTCTCCCTCTGTGGTCACACTGCATCTCCTCTTCTGTCTCGAAACTCTTACTGCCTCTCTCTTATAATAAGGACATTTGTCATTGGATCTAGGGTCCACCTGGATGATTTTTATCTCAAGATCCTTAAGTTAATGACATCTGCAAAGTCCCTTTTCCAAATAAGTTCACATTCACAGGTTCTAGGGGTTAGGACATGAAGATATCTTTGTGGAGGACATCATCCAACTCATTGCACCCCAAACATGTAAGACAGTGAAGGAGCCAAGAGAAGAGGAAAGTTAATGAATGCAGCGAAAGCTATGAGATTGCTGGTGTTATATAATATGTGCAGACACATGTCACAGCAAATATCCATATTCCCTCAGCACTCACTACTCTCATGCTCCAACAGTGGCTTCTACCTGTATGCACCTCTCACTCTCTGCCTAAGGGCTTTCTCTGCTTGCTGCATTGTGTTTGGCCCGGGGGCAGGTGAAGCCGACTAAAAATATCAAAGCGTTAATGCCCCAGGGAAAAGATGTTGAATAGGAGTTAGGGGGCCAATACTTTAGATTCTTACTCTAGCAGTTCTACTTGAGAAAAGCAAGTTCTATTCAGTCTTTCAGAGATCCCTAGTGGGACCGAGCTTTAATTGGCCACAGCAGTAACTTTCACATTAATGTACCTGGTACTGGCTTCCTTCCTTTCTGCATCTATTTCCCTTCTCCACTGTGGATGCTTCCTGAGATCACCTCTCCAATAAACTACCTGCACTCAAGTACTTGGCACAGGGTCTGCTCCAGAGGGAACTCAACAGGAGATGCACTTAAATATATGTGCTTCCATTTCTGGAGCATTATGGCCAAGCATTGTGCTGAGAGCTCCAGTGTAACTAATTTGATCATTAACAATAGCCCTTTGTGTCCCACATTATTGTCATCATTTTATAGATGCAGAAACAGAAGCTTAGAAAATATAAGCATCTTTCTTGCTTAAGCGTTCACAGATTCGTAGCTTATGGAAAAGTGTCATAAAAATTGTCACAAACCAGGTGCCTTAAAGCAACAGAAAACTGGGATTTGAAGTAGCTCTATGAGACTTCAAAATCCATGCCCCAGAACACTATATTATAGCATCTTCCAATATTAAAACTCCTGTCTTAGGTTCCCTAGGAAACAGACTCCAAGAGATTTGTATATAGAAAGTTCTTTGGGAAGGGTGGCCAATATCAGTACTCACAGGGGAGTGACTAAAGGGTTGATCAGAGGGAGAAGTTGGACTGTGATATAGTCACAAAGGCTTTGTCACATTCCATGGGGAGCTCAGAAACTGGGATGGACTTTCACAGTTGTCATGCCTTGAGGCAAAGGGGCTGGTTCATTTTTTTTTTTTTTGAGACTACCCAGACTGGAGTGCAGTGATGTTATCTTGGCTCACTGCAACCTCTACCTCCTGGGTTTAGGCGATTTTCATGCCTCAGCCTCTGGAGTGGCTGGGATTACAGGCATATGCCATCACGCTCAGCTAATTTTTGTATTTTTAGTAGAGACGGGGTGTCACCATGTTGGCCAGACTGTTCTTAAACTCCTGGCCTTAGTGATCTGCCTGCCTTGGCCTCCCAAAGTGCTCGGATTACAGGCGTGAGCTACTTTGCATGGCTTAGAGGAGCTGGTTCTTTATACCCTCCCAGGATGAAGCAATCACTGGATGTGCACTGCACGTGAGAAGACAGCACTCCCTGGTATGGGGTTGCACTACTTAACATAGGGCAATTTCTGGAGGGGAACTGAACTGAAAGTCTTCAGCTGTCACCACTCCAAGCAATTAGGTGAATGGGTGGCCACTCTGAGAGGCAGGATCATTACAACATGCTTCCCAGTCCATACCCTATGCTGCTGGGATCTGATTTTTTCATATAACAAGTCGTGAAACCACTCCATCGGAATTCTGGTTGATCTCTTTCCCTGAGAAAACTTACAAGAAAAAGGTGAATGGGATGAATGACAGGCTTCATCACCATAGCTGGTCTTGAAGCCACACCTGATCTGCCCATGCTAGCTGTATCTCGCCCTCAGTTGTCTCTTCTGCTGTTTAGGTGGTTCACTTAGTAAGTGACCCAGACTCTCAACCCTGAGGGGTCTGAACACTGCTCAATATCCCCTTGTGGATGCTGCATGTATCCATTCGCTGTCAAAATCGATCAAGGAAGTACGAAGAGACACTCAGGTGGGTCACCTGGGTGCCACACATATTCTTCCTTCTTCCTACTGTGCAGCCTCACTGCCTCTTGAGAATCAGAATCAGGCACTCCTCCCAGGATGGAAATAACCTGCTTTGCCTTCTTGTCTCTTAGCATGAGAAGCCTGAAGTGACTTGATACAGCCCAGTAGCTTAAAGTTTAATAGGACTCTTGCTTTGCCTCTTGGTGGAGGTATTTCCCTCTGGGAACTAGGACTTTTTAATCCACAGAAACTAGACATATGAACATTGCTGGGCATATGGGAGGCCAGAGCCACTTCTACGTCCGCCCTTGGTTCTGGATATGTGTATTCTGCATACTGGAGACCCAACATTGTAGAATGGTAACTGATTTAGAATGTATGTTGAATCTTGGGGGAGGGGGCACGTTTGCAGGGTATAATCTCCAAGTAGGCACCTTAATTACACCTTCAAAAGTCCATGCTATTGCTCTATTAGGCCTCTAGCTTCTGAAAAGTATGGTGAGTAATGGGACCCATAGATACCATAATAATGTTCTTTGGTCCAATGTGATGTTAGTATATAGGACTCATGTCCTATATAACATAGAGATGCTCTCAAAGGCCTTGGGTAATGTGCTGACTGAGGCCATGTGGGAAGAAAAGGCAAATCTCTATCCCCCAAAATGTGTCTATATGCCTACTGGAGTCAATCATTGTTCCTCCCATGGTGGAAAGGGACCAATATACTCTTATTGTCACTATATGACTAGTCTCCTCAAAGGATGACATCATATCAGGGCAGTAACAACAAAGTCTTCAGTTGATCCTACAAAGAGCTTGGGAATGAGAATGGCCCTTCAGGGTTGTCATGATTTAAGGCAAGAGGGCTGGACTTTTATAACCATCCCCCAACAACCAGTTATTGCATGCTGGCTATCCCAGGAAAAGCAAAAAACTGGGCAAGACAGCAACAATTTCCTTAGCTGACACAGATATCAAAGAGCAACTCAGCTGACAGCGTTCAGCCCCCAAACGTCCCAGCAGCTGGGAAGGCTCTGGCTGCATATCGTCTACTAGGGCTCATTTATCTTCTAAGAAGGAACTATGTTTGCCTTTTTTTTTTTCCTTTTCCTCTCTGGAGAAATGGATTGGCCCTGAAGAGTCCTTATTCAGAGCAGTTAGCAGATTGCTGATGGTTTTAGTAGGAACTGTTTCAATGATGTTGGAAAGAGGAAGAAATCCAGACAGTTCAGAAGTAACTGGGAGATAAGGTGGCTTGGTAAGTCTAAACCTCTCATGCCAGAAACTTTGTTGGGAAGAAGAGGGATTACATAGAGGGCAAATGATGTAGAATGCCCTTTGTTCCCCAGTGGGTGCACTTCTAAAATAAATGGCTGAGGCTCTGAGGAAAATTTGGAACAATTATTTTTCCTGCTGAAGCTAATGAGTCCCCAGGGGAACTGAATTGAAGCTCCAGCTTCATTAGTATCATCCCAGCTGAACCAACTGGCTGGAGAGTACCCAGGCTTCAGGCAAGCATCAGCAGTCAAATTCAAGAGCAGCAGATGGGTAAAGTTATTTACTACATCAGACAGACAGGGTGGGTGTCTGTTCATGTTATCTACGAAACGCTACATCACAGTGTGTGAGGTCTGGCCTGAGAAAGTCTGAGTGTGGTCAGCTGAAACTTTGAGAAATCTTTCCTATATATGCCCAAAAGGAATAACAAAATATTTACATAAAGATGAGTATCATGGGCCCTGGGACATTTTAATGGGATAGATCTGAAGAAGGGCAATGGATTTGGATGTGGTCAGGACTTTCTATGTCATCAAATCAGCAGGCCCAATGCAATAGTACTTTCTGAACATCATTTTTCAGATACACGTCAGTTTAGTCTGTAAAATATGGAGAACTGAGCTCATTTTGCTGTAATTATAAGTGATGAGGGCAAGTGTAATTCTCTTCAACTCAGAAACTATTTGACTAATTTCCCAAATCCTATGTTTTGTTGTACATATTTTTTTTTCTGCCAGAAATTGGGTCCTCAATTAAATCAGGAAGGAGTCAAGACTCCTTGAACAAGGCACGTAGTGGAAATCTATGCAACCTTCATCCAACCCAAAACTCAGGGTCTCCATCCCCTGGATGGCCCATCTTCCACAGGACAGGCTCAGGGCTCAGACGTTTCTCATAGACAAGGAAGAAGTCTTTGTGTTGGCCACTCCTGGATTCCCCAGCTCAGAATACCATACAGATGCATCAGCCATACAGCGTCATTCTAAGACCATGCTCAAGTCATTGGCATCAGATGAGTTTACCCTGCATTCCAACCCAGCATATCTTTGCATGGTCCTCACATTCTTATCATACCATTTTTCTGCAATTTTCCTTGGGCCAAGTATGCTGAGGAGCATTGCCACCAGGTGTCAGGAGCAGCAATACAAACTACAACAACAAAAAGAGCGACAAACACAACAATGACGAAACTCCTCCAAGCACCTGGGAGTTGACCTTGCATGCATCATGGCAGGCCTGTGGAGGAGGAGGGGCAGTTTTCTGCAGGTCCAACAGTCTGTTCTGTTCTCAAGAAAGGCCATCATCTGTGCCCAGTTGGCAAAGAGGTTTGCTGCACACCATCAATGGGTAGAAGGTGCAATGTTTAGTGGGTACAAGAAACATGGCCATTTAGCAAGACATAGAAAGTTGTGTGTAGTAGTTTTGTTCTCACGCTGATAATAAAGACTGGGAAATTTATAAAGGAAAGAGGTTTAATTGACTCACAGTCCCACATGACTGGGGAGGCCTCACAGTCATGGCAAAATCCAAGGAGGAGTAAAGGCACATCTTACATGGTAACAGGCAAGAGAGAGCTTGTGCAGGCGAACTCCCATTTATAAAACCATCAGATCTTGTGAGACTTACTATCATGAGAACAGTATGGGGGAACCACCCCCATGATTCAATGATCTCCACCTAGCCCCACCCTTGACACATGAAGATTACTACAATTCAAGGTGAGATTTGGGTGGGGACACAGCCAAACCATATCAATGTGTCTTTCTGAATAAGAATGTGAGAGCTGATGTTCTTTCTGAAAGAACATCACCCCTGGCCTGGTGCCTGGTTTACTGTCCAGATGGATTGCTCCCCCTCTGTGATACATGGTGGGAGGCCAGAGCAAGACACTGGGCACTGCAATGTCCCACAATGACTGGATGATTGGCACTCTGCATGAGGGAGGACCAGGACTCACCATCCCAGAGCAGGAGGAGTAGGGTACAAAATAGGTGTGACCTGTATCACCTGTTCTAGGCCCTTCCCCCACGGACTGAGAAAACTGAACTGGTGGAGGTGGGTTTGCTGTTTTTAGGGCCATTTAATGATGTACTCTCTGATGGACAGGTCATGTGGTAAGGGCAACAGTAGATTGCCTTGAGCCCCAGGCTGGGGCAAAGATGTGTCAGGAATTGGGCCCTGTACTCCCGTATGAAGTGGGGAATCTGTGGAGGTCCAGTGGTCTCCATCGAAGACTGTCCTTCAGCTGTCACATAAGGAAGAAGTGCCAAGCACCAAATGGAACTTGGCACTCAAGGGGCTACCAGTCAGCATGTTCCTCTGTTGCAGGCATGTGTGCCATCTGGCCACAGTCTGTGTCCGAACATTCCCAGACCTCAGTCTCTGAAAAGCATCCTCCAGCCAACCTGCCATGGGGTCCTAAGTATGCATCAGCATGAGGACAGCCTCCACAGCGTCCTCCACCAGTTGTAAGACACAACATGCAGCAGAGTTGTTGCCCCATGACATTGTGGTAATCCACCTTCAGTCCCTTCCAGAGTCAAGACCAGAATCCTAAAGGCACACATTTATGTCCTTGCCTTTTCCACAGGCCCTGCTCAGATCCCTCAGGGTAACTGGCCACATCCAATGGAGGGACTGTCTCTGCACTAGAACCCACAAGGCTGGTGTTTGTTTCATTGCAGCTTTAGCTCATTCAAAGGCTGCATCCTCCCTCGTTGGCCCCTCCCAGCAGGTGCCCTTCTTCACTAAGTGGTATGGGGGCCTAAGGAGTTGGGCCAGATCAGGAATAGAAGGATGCCCTTACCCTAGAAGACCTAAGAAGGTTTGCTCTGCTTTGATGTGGTGGGATGTGGGTAGGTTTGCACCATATCCATAACCACAGACAGAATGACTTTAGTCTCACCTGACCAGATGACATCCAAGGATTTGACTGACGAGCCTCGCCCCTGGCCTTTGTGCCAATTGCTTACCTTCTGTTGGCCAATTGAGGCAGGAGGGTCAGGGGTATAGTTTGTAAACCGGAAAAAAACTCTGAAGTTAGTTAGCATGGTATCGTCAATGTAATGGAAACCACATACCCCCTCTGGCACAGTTTCCTAGGATAAGAGGGTAAAGGTCCATTCTCCTTCCCAGGTGAATGCAAGTTGGCCTTGACTCTCTGGAGAAATAGGGATGCTGAAGAAGGCATTGGCTAAATCGATAACAAAATGGTATGTGCTCAGGGTCTCTCCCGTCCTCGTCAGCAGGGAGGTGATATGGTTTAGATCTGTGTTCACACCAGATCTCACATTGAAATGTAATCCCCATTGTTGGAGGTGGGTCCTGGTGGGAGGTGATTTGATTATAGGGGGGGATTTCTCATGAACGGTTTAGTACCCTCCCTTGGAAGTGTCCTCTGATAGTAAGTTGTCATGAAATCTGGTTGTTTAAAAGTGTGTGGCACCTCCCTTCCCACTCTCTCTTGCTCATGCTCTGGCCATGTGGTGTGCCTCATCGTTCACCTTCCACCATATTGTAAGCTCCCTCAGTCCTCCCCAGAAGTCAAGCAGATGTCAGCACACTTCCTGCAAAGCCTGCAGAACCATAAGCCAATTAAATATCTTTTCTTTATAAATTATCCGTTTTCAGGTATTTTTTTTAAGAGAAAGAAAGAAGTAGAATAAAAGAGAAAAAAGAAAGAGAAGGAGGGAGAGAGAAAGAGAATCTTGCTCTATTGCTCGGGATTTCATTTAAATCTGTGAAATGCTTATGCAATTACTAAAAAAGTGATTTATTTCCTATTATGTGATCACTTTTAGAATAGATATGATATAATATTGAAAAAAATATATGTTTTGTGGATATGGGGTGGTAGGTTCTGTAAATATTTATTAAATTTGCTTGTTCCAGGTCTGAGTTCAAATCTGCTTTTTTTTTTTTTCCTTTCCATTAGGTTGATGGATCTACCTCCGTCCCTTTATGTTAAGTCTTTGTGTATCCTTGCCTATAAGAAAGGTCTGAATACAGTGTACCAATGGGTTTTAACTTTTTATTCAGTTTGTCTAAGTGTACGTTTTGATTGGGGCATTTAATCCCTTTAAGTTTAGGCTTAATATTGATATATGTGAATTTAATACCGTTATTTAAGTCTAAGTAGCTGTTTGCCTGTTAGTTGATGTAAATTCTTCATTGTTGTAATATTCTTTACTTTTTGATAAGTTTTTAGGATAACTGATGCTGGTTGTTCGTTTCTGTATATAGTGCTTCTTTCAGAAGTTGTTGCAAAACAGGCCTGGTGGTAATGAAGTCTCTGAGTTCTTGCTTGTTCGCAAAAAATTTTATTTTTCCTTGGC